>JAKWJD010001761.1:22065599-22274309 GCA_027705065.1 Solanum peruvianum
GTTCTGCATATCTGCAGTTTCAATCAAAGACCAGGTTTTTTAGTACCTCAGACTTAAGGAGGGGTTGTATGGACCTTAATTCTTGTTACATACATGTCCCCACCATTTGAGTCCATTGTAGAATGTTGTCTCAAATTTTATTTTCATGTCGAGTTCTAAGTTTATTTTAAGTGTGCTATAGGCTTCTTTTGGGTACTAAAACTACAATAGTAGTACAACGGATTTGATAAGGAACAAGTCACTAAGGTGAGGTACAAATAACCTAGACCCTCCGAAAAGCTAATCTTCAATGACTCGGAGGGTGACCATGACTCTGAGTATGTTCCCACCACCTCATAGATACCAACATCAGTAGCCTAGGCTAATTAAAGCAGCCCAAGAAGGTGAATACTAACATAGTCACTGCCTCCCAGTCTGATGTGGAGGATACACTAATCGAATCACCAGAAAGGACTACTTTCTGCACTCCAACCACTTAGTTTCTAGGTCGGCTTTAGAATCCACTATTTATTCTACTTTCCGAAATCAAGATGCCTCGTCTAATGAGTCCACTAACTCTAAAGAAGTTCCAATTCCTTAGAATGACCAACCATATATGGCACCAATAAGCCTTATCAATAATACATAGAGGGGAAATGGAAAATGTACGGGATGCTAAAATAGTTCTCGGTAAGGAGAGTAACCTGCACCATTGCAGAAGAGCATAGAGTTCATACACAAACCTACAGAGAGTGCCAAATATGAACTGGTTGTTTTAATGGCACAAATATGAGTGGATGGCTCGATATACAAGAACTTACATTTATGAGATTGTGAGACAGTCCTATTTTTCCTATAGAGACACTCTACGAGGGTCTATTCACAAGAAGACCAAGCTCACAAGAAAGGAGGCCAGAACCTTTACCATGGCACGAGGTGTCTCGGTGAACATCTCTCCTACCCCATCAGTGGATTTCATTATTTCCCTAACCCTCACCACACTTTGGCATGTAAGACATTCAATTTCTATTATAGGTGGGACATTGTGCTGACTGGGGTGTTCACACGGAATGTAGAGAAACGGGAGGCTGTGATACTATGGTTGGTAAGATATATGGCCCTTGATGGCCAGAGATCCTAGTTGATTGCCTGACCGTAGGTGGGAATGCGTAAGGTCACGCTCACTATGATGCCATGTTCTTCTGGATAATGGTACGAAATAGAATGTCACCCACTCTTGACGACAACCTAGTCACTTGGGATAGAGAAGTTATGGTTAAGTGTCTAGTAGGGTTCGATTCCCTATATGCGCTAGAATGTTTTGGTAAACTTTGTCCGGTGATTCCACCTCTTTTCGTTGTGGGGTTAAGCAGTGGATTTCATGATGCTCACATGATCTATGTCGGTTAAGGTTAAAGTTCCCCATGAAAGAGTGAGGTCAGCCTCAAGTAATGCACATAATTAAATGAATGATACTAAAGGTGTTAGGATAGGATAATTAAGAGGTGAGCTTGACTTAAGTAATGATAGTAGCTCATTCTTGGTCATTGCACAGCGAACCCAATGAAAGTATTAAACTATATCGTAAGTATGCTGGTGTTTACACGAGATTACGAACGAATGAAAATGAAGTACGTATGAATGAATAAAGTAGACTCTTTCTTTGTTAAAGAAGGCTCCCTAGTTGAGGTCCCATATGTTGATCCCTCATTTGGGAAAGTCCTAATGTCAAGTCCATGATTCCAAGGTCTCATGGAATATAAACGATTTATATGACATATGTTATGTGTTGTGTGCAATATGATACGTATTGTGATGCATGTTACTCTCATAGCATGACTTTCCTAATCCGATTTTTGGGAAGTCCACTAACCTGACTTTCCATAATTCATATCGTTAGGAGAGAGATCTTCTTAATCATGCATGTCCTTGGTGTGTACTTGAATATAACCATACTTAGTACAAGTGTGTACTAATTCCATAAAACTCTTTAATTTTAGGTGCAGGCGTAGGTGGACGCTAGAGATTACAAGACGACGCTGAAGCTATTCGAACGTGGAGGATTCATTCGGACTTGGTAGGCCCTCATGCTTTCGAGGACGCTTGAACGTTATATTCTATATTAGATGTAGGCTTGAGCTAGTGGAGTATGTTCCACTAGCATTTCTTTCTCAATTATTTTCAGACATTGTATTGGTGCCATTCTGGCAACTTTATATTTTATGATAGGATTATTTCATTCAGTCGAGTATCTAGGTATTAGATGGTTGTTGGACGTTCCTTGAAATTTTGAATACTTGACTCCCTAAATGACTCAAATACATTATAATTGACATTCAAAAGTCTCTACGCCATTTGATACCTATGTTAGGCTCTTGAACACGTCTTAGACTTTTGGAGTGTTACATTATCCCCTCCTTAGGAACATTCCTCCCCGACTAACACCAAAATCTTTTTAAAAGGAATGAATAGACTCAAGAGTAGAAGCCCAACCAACAATGTCATATCCAAACATGAGTCACATCATCAATCATGGAATTTACATATAGCAATTCAAAACTTTAAGTGCTACACATAAAGCTCAAAATAATAATATGAGGAATTTCCTTCTCACAACAACATGAGCTCAACATATCATTAAGGAGTCAATTATGCCAAGACATCAAACTATTAAAATGTTAAATATATTTTCATAAAGACTCACCACATAACATGCACCATATAGCTTAAAACAAGAAGAATTGCAAATTTTCATGTTTATAGGTATGCTTCACTATAATTTCACTGTATCTATAACATTTTCCAAAACTTTACTAAAAATCAAAACAACTATAAATTAAGTCAATTTTTTTATATTTTTAGTAAAAACAACTAACATTCATAAGGAAAGAATGAGGATAACGGGACTCCGTGTCTGCCTCGGCCTACCATGTTGCTTCCTCCACGAGGTGGTTTCTCCATAAAATTATTATGGAGACCACCTCTTTGTTCCTCAACCTCTTCACTTGACGATCAAGTATTTCAATTGGAACCTCCTCAGAAGAGAGGTTCTCTTGCACACCAAGACCCAAAATAGGAACAATAGAACCGGGATCCCCTACACGTTTTCTAAGCATAGAAACATGGAAAACTGAATGAACCGAAGCTAAATCACTATGTAACCTCAACTCATATACAACCTTTTGCAACATTTCACTGGGACCCACATAATGAGGATTCAACTTCCTTTTCTTTCCAAATGTCACCACTCCTCTCATAGGAGAAATACATAGATACATTTTATCACATTAATTAAACTCTAATCCTATTCTCGTATGATCTCCATAAGTATTTTGCAGGCTATAGGTTGTTTTCAAGCGATTCCTTATAATATGAACCTTCTCCAAAGTCTTATAAATAAAATTTCCACCAAAAATTGAATACTCACCCACTTCAAGCAATTCAATGGAAGATCTACATCTCCAACCATACAAGGATTCATAAGGAGCTATAGATATAGATAATGGTAACTATTGTTGAAAGAAAACTCAACCAAAGGCACTATTTTATCCCAATTTTCTTTGAAATCAATTAAACAAAATCTAAGCATAACAACAAGGGTTTGAATAGTCCGCTGCACTTGCTCATCCATTTGAGGATGAAAAGCGTTGTTCAACTTCACCTTGGTACCCAACCCTATTTGGAATGACCTCCAAAACCTAGATGTGAATTGTGTACCCCTATCCGATATGATGGATAACGGAATACCATAGATACACACAATATAATCTATGAAGATCCTTGCATAATCCTCCAGGTAGTAGGTAGACTTGACGTGAATAAAATGAGAGGATTTGGTCAACCTATCCACAACCACCCATATGGAGTCATCTTGATTTTGTGTCCGAAGAAAACCTACCAAAAAATCCATATATATATCTTCCCGCTTTCAAGTAGGAACTTGGATTTCTTGAAGCAAACTACCTGTCTTTTGATGTTCCACTTTCACTTGTTGGCAATTTGGACATTTTGCAACAAAGTCCGTATGTCCTTCTTCAATCATTCAATCAAACTATTTCTATATGGTAATGATTCATCTTTGTAAAACACGGATGAATGGATTAACGGGACTCATGAGATTCCTGAAGAATCCGGTTTCTCAAATCATCTATATTGGGAATACACAACCTTTCTTGATACCTGAAGACACAATCCCTTAAGGAGAATGGCTCATTAAGCTTACCCATAATCGAATTCTTAAACTCCATCAATGGTTGATAAAGGTGTTGTTTGGACTTTACTTCAACTACCAAAGATAATTCAGAGTTATGATAGACTATGAAACTACCATTCACGGAACCTTTCAATCTAACACTCAATCTAGCCAACCTATGAACCACTTTCACTAGGTCATTTTTGGCTTCATCTACATGAGACACACTACCCATGGTCATAACACTTAGAGCATCTGCAACCACATTTTCCATGTAGAGTGCTAGAGTACACTCATGTTGTAATATGTAAACAATTCCAACCACCTTCATTGTCGAAGATTCAACTCCTTTTGAGTAAAAACATATTGTAGACTATTGTGGTCGGTATAAACATCAATATGCACACCATACGAGTAATGAGTAATGTCTCCATATTTTACAGGCAAATACCACTGCCTCTAACTCAAGATCATGAGTTGGATAATTTCTCTCATGCACTTTAAGTTGTCTAGAGGCATAGGCTAGTACTTTCACATATTGACTAAGCATACACCCTAAACAAACTCGGGATGCATCAAAATAAACAATGAATCCCTTAGTACCCTCCGTTAAAGTCAATATCGGAGAGGAAGTAATCCTATCCTTCAAGCTTTGGAAACTTCTTTCATATTCCTCTGACAACTCATATTTCACATTCTTTTATGTCAAAATAGTCAAGGAAGATGCAATGGATGCAAAACCATCCACAAACCTGCTATAATATCCTGCTAGACACAAGTAACTCCTAATTTCGCTTTTAGTGATTGGTCTAGGCCAATGTTTTACCGCCTACATTTTTATTAGATCAACCTCCACATCATACTAGAGATGATATGACCATGAAATGCCACCGACCTCAACAAAAACTAACATTTGTTATACTTAGCAAATAATTGGTTGTCCTTAAGAACTTGTAACACCACCCACAACTGATCAATGTGGCAAGCCTTATTTTTTTACTATGCAAAGATGTCGTCAACGAAAACAATGACAAATGAATCTAGGTAACTTCAAGACACACTATTCATAGGATCCATGAATGTTGTCGGGGCATTATTTAGGCCAATGAACATTACTAAGAATTCATAATGACCATATCTAATCCAAAATGTAATTTTTAATATATCCTCACTTCTCACTCTAAGTTGGTGATACCTCGATATGAAGTCAATATTAGAGAAGTAGCTTGACCGTTGGAGTTGATCAAACAAGTAATCAATTCGATCGAGAGGATACTTGTTCTTAATAGTGATTTTATTGAGTTGGCGATAATCAATACACATTCTAAACGATCCATCCTTTTCTTTACAAACAAATCTTTGAGTTGAGCCTTTAACTCTTTTAATTCAGCCAAGGCCATCCGATAAGGAGGAATTGAAATGGGGTTTATATCCTGTAGAAAGTCAATTCCAAAATCAATTTCCCGTTCCGGAGGGATTTCGGGAAGATCATTATGAAAGACCTCCGAAAATTTCCTTACTACAGGGACTAACTCAATAGGATGATTTTCAGAGTCTAAATCTTTGGCTTTTACAATGTGATGTAGAAACCCTTTAGAGATTATCTAGAAAGCATTAAGAAAAGAGATGATACGACCTCTAGGAATTGAATTTCCCCCCGTCCACTCTAAAATGGGTTCATTTCGAAAGTTAAACTTCACCACCATTTTTCTACAATTTATGGAGACAAAACAAGCATGCAACCAATTCCTTTCCAAAATGACATCAAAATCGACCTTATGAAGTTCAACTAATTCAACATGATCCTATTTACTAGGCAACATTACAGTTAGTTTTTATGCATCCTCTTTGCAAACACCGACTCACTTAGCAGGATAGTTAATATGACAGGTTTATTTAGAATATTAGGCAAAATATAAAATTTCTATCTATGAATGGAGAAAAAAAAGATAATGTAGCACCCGTATCAAGTAAAGCATACACATCAATAAAAAAGTCTTTCAACATAACGGTTACTACATCAGGGGAACTCTCTTGCTCACCTCTAGAGCGAAGAACTTAAAAGTGATTGTTCTTCGAAGCATCAACTTTAGAACCACTAACTTGCCCGCTACCTTTGTCTAGCCCCTTCACATTTGGCAATCAGTAACCTTGTGGCCACTACTACCACACCCAAAGAAATTGTCCGTCCCAATAAGGCAATCACTATAATGCTTCTTGCCACACTTTCCACAAGTTGACTGTTGGTTGGTGAGCTAGTACTTCTACCCTTTTGAAACATAGGGTTAGACACCCTGTCATCACGATCCTTGGGAAATTTTGTACGATCTTGATTAGAAGACCTCTAATTAAACTAGACTTTTCTTGGATATCAAGACTACCCTTTGAAGAGCTGCCATCAAAAGACTTTGACCTCTTGGGATCTCTACTTTTTCTCTTAGCCCTTGTCTCTTTCACTCATTGAGCATGATCCATGAGAAGATAATTGATCGTATTGTCATGTATTATGGATGAATGACATTCTTCTTCGAAGTCATCAAAAAAATCCCCTTAAAAAGCGGCTCATTTCATCTCTTGGATTGGAAACCAAAGGAGGTGCATTCTTTTACAATTTATTAAATTTCAAGGAGTAGTCAAGTACACTCATACATCCTTGACAAAGGTTGATGAATTCCTCAACTTTGGATTTTCTTTCCTCCGTATGAAAGAACCTATCAAGAAAAGCCTTCTTGAAAATCTCCCAAGTCACCGGTCCACCTATTTAAGGCCTATTATTTCTCAATTAGACGTAACAAGTTCAGACCACATCATTGAATTGGTAAGTGGGTAACTCAGACCTCTCACTAGTAGTAACCCCATAGCATAGAGGATCTTGTAGGTTTCATAAATGAACCCTTGGGGGTCTTCGTCAACTTTGGAGCCATAGAATAAAAGGAGATTCATGCTAGTGAAATCCCTCACACGCGAGGCCTTGGTTCCCACAAGTTGGTTTCCTCGACGTACAACTTCCCAGTTATCTTGGGGCATCATGGCTTGAGCTTGAGTAGTGACGCTTGTGCTTGAGTAGCAATGGCTTGGGACATTTGGAGAAAGGCATACCTTATATCACCATCCATCCAAGGTGGATGATTGACCGGAGCTTGGTTATCATTAGGATCTTCATAATGAGAAGGAACTTAATTACCTTGGGGAGGAACTCTCGCATTGGAAATCTCTTTATCAAGTCTTCGAGCGACTATTCTTCAAGTATTTATTGCCGATAATCACAATAGAGGATTTAGGTTAAAGATCATAATAATACTCTTGACACACGATATTGAATTTCCAAGAAAAGGTAGAATTTCCTAAGAATTATATAGCTTCTCAGTAGTAAGAGTGGCGCGCTTCACAATTATGAAAAATTATCTACATAGACGTGGTTAAGTTAGATATCAACTCTTAAGATATTAAATCTCATGCTCTGATACCAAGTTTGTCACATTTGGGGAGCACCCTTTTGACGTAACCGGCGACGTCTTTTTCATTGAGGACTAAGACTAGCCTAATTAGCTTACATAATTACATTCATAGGTTAAATTGGGGAAAATTTAACATAGATCTCTCCCAAACATATAAAATATTTAGATAGAGTATACATAGACCCTTCGCATAAAAAGATTACTTAGTCTTCTACTTTTATTGCACATAGACATATAAGATACAACATAGTCTTAAATGAATGTCTCATCTCATAACCATCAAAATCAAGAGTATATCAATAGGGCATATCCCATATATCAATGTAATAAAGCCACATATAGGCTATACAATATTAGCACTATACTAAAAAGGAAAGAACTAGAAGTCTTATCAAAAGAACAAAATCAAAGCTTGATAGTGTCAATGTCCTCGGAAAGTAAGGACTTACCCAACAAGGATGAGTGAGATTTCTATGTCTTACTTTAATGTAGTCTTAAAAAACTCCTTCTACGATCAGAACCTACAATGATGGGGAAAAAGGAGAAAATGGGGTTAGTACACCGCTTGTATTAAGTATGAGACAATATGCGCACACAACATAAGGTCATGCTAAAAAGGGACATTTCATTAAAGTATGCAATATCCTTTGAAAAAACATTTATACATATAAAAGAATACCATACCAATCAATAAGACGTAATCATTAGGTCAAGATCATATATACCACAAGACAACCAATGCAAAGTCTAGTCAAGTAAATAAGCATATTATCATACTTTAAGATACAATCAAAACAACTTTATCATCAAGTAATAATGTCAACAAGCATGAATAAGTGTTCATTTAAACATAACCGAAGCAAGAGAATTTACTTTTGAACCCTCGTTAAGTACACTAGTGCAATGACTAAGAAAAGCCCTATATCCTTAGTCAATCACAACCTAACAAGAAACATAACCAACGTCCAACTTTACATAGCATATAATTAAGAGTAAAAATCATCATCATACTTTTAGCAATCGAGACCAAACAAATATTTACAAGTGAAACCAATATCATATAGTATCATCAACATGTAAGATCATCATATGCATATCATTTACATTTATAAGCATATACATATAAAAGAGTATCTTCCTAAGAATTCCCTCAAGGCTAAATAGTGAAATGAATAAGTCGAGTCCCAGACCCCTACCTAGACTAAGTAACACCTCTTAAGTTATCTTAGTTGACGTCTATTTTATTACTTTATTTTACTTTTGGGAACATCTTGCTTTAACCGATATAAACCACATGAACCAATGTGGAATCCGGTGTCACGGAACCCTACACCAAAAGAAGGAGGACTACTTGCAAAGGTTGTACAAAAACATGAACATAGCAACTACGTGGATCCACTAGCAGTTTTCCTATAGGAGCAACATAGTTCAAGAACTAGTAGATATAGTTGCGACCATTTTATTCTACATGAATTATAGTCTCCAATCTCAAGGTACATTAGTTATCCTACCTTCTCTATGTGGGAAGCGATACTCTTTAATCTAGTTAACTCGGTGCTAAGCTAGAGTCCTTTTTAAGATGTCTTTAAAACATTTATTAATTATCAAAGCATAATGTAGGTTACAGGGTCTACCTCTTGTATAATCATCATCATCATAGCTCAATATGAATTGCATGATTATTATCCAATTATTACAATTCACATAACTGAGGTTAGCACATTTACATATCATTTCATAATAAGACACATTTGTAAGTTATCACCATCCTTATAACATTTAGATCTTAGCCAACACCTAACAAACTATGGTAAAGACATTTCAATTCAACATCATATCAAGTAACCACAATTGAAGTAAAGAATAGTGATCACAACAGTTACTCGATAACGTTAAAAATGCATTCATCAAGGTCTTACCATAAACCTTCAACTTAACCCAACAATTGTAAAATATAATCAGATAATAGTAACCAACAATCCATCACTAGTTCATAGCATAGAATTAAAAACATAGATCAAGTTAATAGTCTACTTCACCATCTAGGTCAATTACTCAAGAACTAGCAAAATTTGATTACAATGTATCAAAATATACTTATAATTATAATAATAACAACATATTATATAATTCACACACTAACCAACCCAATTAAGTCAATACTATACAATTCAATTTAAGATCACAACCTAATGTTAAGGGGAATATGTTATGTTCTACAATTGAGACCAATATTTCAAGACGAAGCATAATTGAGTTAGAATACATGTTAATATACTCATAATATCCAAAATGAATCATAAACAAAGTAATTCACAAGATCGATTACGTATTGGAAGAAAACCCACTTAGAACTCAACTTTTTGAAATCAATTAGGAGGAACCCTTTTGGGAAAGACATCCCAAAGGTGAAAAGAATATCATAACTTATTTATTGATGATGTTTGATGGATAAACTTGAACTTTATCATCCCTACAACCCACCTTTATCTTGGTCTTCAATGGAGATTATTTGGGAGAGAGAAAGAAGAGAGAAGGAAGAGCAATTTGGGTTGGCATATTATGAGGGTTAGGTAGGTTAGCTTAATTAGGTTAGGGTCTTTATATAGATTGTTAATTAACTTAATTATAACTCCCTTAATACATAAATAATTAACTAACCACCTAATAAATAAATTTAACTCACTTAAAATCTTGTAGCACAAATAGTGCCTCATAGACGACTTCCCGTCCACGCTTCGTTTCTCAATCGATGATCGCAGGACCCTTGGTCCCGTTGATCCCTAATTTTTGTCAGAGAATGGTTGCATTCCAGTCTTTTCCAAATATTCTAAGTGTCCATCAAACGGAGGAAATCTACGCCCCATCGATTGGACCACGATCCATTGGTTGCAAGTCGTTTGTAGACATTGCCTTAGGCAGCCTTTGACATAAATGCAATGGTCCTTCTCAAGGTCCCTTGGTTAGTAATTGGCGAGTCGTACATGGAAGTTTAATCTATTAACAAAATTCGTCATTTTTTGACTCATAAAATTTAGTCAAATAGGCTAAAGAACCCTAGTACCTCATTGAACTAGTTTCCGGACGTCATGGACGTTCCGTCACGTTTTGATTTATCTACTTTCTAAATGACTCAAATCCATTACAATTGACCTTAAAACAGTGTCTAAACCTTTTTACACCTATGTTAGGCTCTAGAACACGTCTTAGACATTTGGAGTGTTACAATTATGAGACAAATTGATGATATATCAATTTTTCTTCATGTAGACAAGGACCGTCCCAAACATTGCCATCGGTATAGAACCTGAACTACTATGTTGATCCACTAGTCTATTCTTAAAAACACTACTAAATCATTGAAAAAGTTAAACCCTTTTTCTCCTCATGATGGATACATGATTTATATGAACTTGAGTCAATATGAACTTGCATCCCTACATCGGTTACTAATCCCTAAATATACCTGGATCATATCTTTTTAAAATAACTTCTTCTATGGTTTGATATAGTTACTCAAACATAGCTCAAAGGCTCTCTCGGAATCAATGTTCTCTTTTTCTATTCAAAACTCTTTTGGAAATATCAGTTTCCTCGTATCTTAAATGTGAAAAACATTTACTCTTGGGAATACTTTGTTCCCATTAATAATTTTAAAGAAAACGAACTTTTCTCTTACTTTTTGCTCATCCTCAAAATTTAAGTCTTAAAACATAGTTAAAACCTTTGTAAAAGACTTATGAAAACATGCAATGAACTTCTCTTACTCTACTCATGAATGCTCTTGACTTTGATCTTAACTTCTCTTGACTGGACTATTAACTTATCCTTTAATTGAATTATGCATTCAAGGATAATGAATTGTGTTAGGAAAGTTCTAAAAATTAGAAATGTCACGAAATAATTTTCTTGGAAAAGTATGTGACTCGGATATGTCTTAAGTAATAACTTGAGAAACTAAATTTTGAGACAGAGTAATATGCGTCCAAACGTCACATTTTTTTAACTAATGGGAACAGGTCGGCGACTCAGACCTGATACATGTTCTTTGTCCGATTTCATTTTTCTTTGTATACCATCCCCAATTCACCTAAACTTGAATATTTTTCACAAATTCATTTTAGAGTCCTATACCTAAAATATATACTCAAGAACTTAACTCAATACAACTTTACAACTCAAAGTAAAGATATCACAAACTCCACAATTCAACCCAATTCAGGAACAACATTCTAAAAATAAAGAATACATGAAAAGAATATCAAATTTCAAACTATTTTGGGATGAATTCTACTTTAAGAAACATTCTTGGGGCGTGGGTGAACAAAACCAACACTATGAAAGCCTCTAATACCTTGTAGAATTAAGTCCTTCACAATAGTGTATCTCTATGTAATGCTTAGAGCCAACACATTCAACATTCACTATGCCTAATCATGCAAGCATTCTCTTTAGAACGAGATATCATTGTATTTAGGCATCATTCTTCAGATTTCACATTCGTACTTTGTACAAGATACTAAACATAGTGGTTCAACAGTAAAATAACCAGTCTTTTGGGACAAAAGAACACCGGCAAGAAAACCCTCAGAAAAGATTGTGAGTTGGGCTACTCAGATTTCACTATAGCACTCACCTTAAATTTACCCCACCCCCAACATTAAATTATGCAAATATCCCCAATGCATAAAAAATATAATACAAGGTGGTAGGTGAAGCAAACGTGAGGCGCCTAGCGCCGACGATCAACAAACTCGCGTGTCTGGTTCACCGGAACCCGCTCTATCAGTAATAGGGACACCATCAGTAGTGTCTGCAGCAATGACAACACCCTCAGTGGTGCTCCTCTAGACATCATCAAGACTTTAGCTAGAAGCCCCAACAGCTAACTCAGGATCCCAGGGACTCCTCATGTACCAAAGAAGATCTTCTCCTGACGTCCATCTCATTGCGCTTCTTGTTCCTAGACGAGCCTGTTCACTGTCTCTTGAACGGTTCCTCTTGGAAAGATCACATGGCGAGGGCGGTTGTGCAGTAGAGGTAGTGAACTGTGCAGCAAGAACCATCTCCTCGGCGGGCTCTGAAGGTGTGGCCTCAGACTGGGGCACCCTCACATTCATTGAACCAAACCATTATCAAATATAATCAATTTCTCAATATTTAATCATTATAAGTCCCTTAGGTCAGTCGCTAAATCAAAACAACAACATGAGAAAAGAAACTTTCATACCTTACCCAAACATGCTCATTTAACCCATTTCTTAAGCTAAAAGTTTGAAATATTCATATACATGAGTTCATTAGGTTTTTAACATTAAAATCATAAATTTATACAATAATAAACATGGTTAAATCATTAGAACACTTTTACACCAAGGCCCATGATTAAAATCAAAAATAGAAGGAAACAGAGTTTGAAAACCCTTTTGAAATCTTTTGGGAATGACTCCTTTAATGGAAGAGGGTTAAAGGATGGATACCATACCTCAACGACAAGTAAACTTACTAATTTTTTTTAAGATAAAAGTCTAGGCCAGCTCTCGTTCCCTTACTTGAGTCTTAGCTCTAATAATGACTTTGAGAGAGTTTTCTTTCGAGAGGGAGTTTGAATATTTGAAATGACGTCTAGGGTGTACAAATAACTTAATACAACTTAAAAACCCTATAGTATAATCCTAGGATCATAAATAAATTGGGTTAATATATAAAACACCCCAAGAATTAACAGGCAAAGGGTAGCGTTTTAAACAGTCATCATCGAAGGACCAACCAACGGTCCGTGTATCAAAGGACGGACTGTTGGTGGGGGTTTCGTGCGTTAGGAATGCAACTCATCAAACTGCAGGCTTTCTTGTCCAAACGACAGACCAAGTTAATGGGCCGTCTCCTGGTCGACTTGCGCTCGATTGGCTCGTCGATTGGACACTGCCTTGTCAGTGTTGGTCCATGTATTAGGCACTTCATTTAGAGCCCCTTGTGGGTCCTAGGTGGTGTCTTTCCCAGAAGGTAAACTCCTACACTAAGTCTTATAGTCATTAGGAACACCTCACATAAATTTCAAGAAAAACTAACACGTAAAACTCACTCAAACACAAAAAGATGCAAGAACACTTTCTAAGGAACACCTTCCTAACATCATGGACATTCTTCGACATTTGAGCTTTAAAATTAACCAAACTTCACACACTTCCTAATAACACTAAATTAAATCATTTTAAAATAAAATTAATTAAAGTAACACTCGCGAGGCTGTAGTTGACCTTAGTTTTTTTTGGGGCATTACATTATCCCCTACATAGAATAACATTCGTCCTTGAATGACACTTAAACATCAAGAAAAACAAGGACTCACGTAGCATCACATAACACATTAAAATCAAGACTGAAACACTCAAAATCAAAGCATCAACTAGCAAGGAGAATCATTTCACACATTCAAACACTTAGCAACATAAGCAACTCTTTCAAACGTAAAAATTTTCAAAACTCACCCTTAACCTTTTCCTATGGAGGAACTACCTTCACCAACGTTAAACATGATAATATACAATAATTTTGCACATATTGAAACTTCAATTCAATACAAACATTTTTTTTTCAAAATACAGCATTTTTATAGTGAGGTTCACTATAACACTGCCCAACAGACGCAAAATTTTAAAAATTCCATTCTTTGAGTAATTCATCAAGATGACATTATAATATTAACTATAAAACCTCATAAACTCATTTCATAAAATAAAAACAACAATCGTAAAGATTTAAGACATACCAAGCCCATCAACTCCGAAATAGTTATCCTTCCTAGCTCCAATCCCATAGGAAGTGTTCTTCTTTGGAGCATTAGGATATATGGAAGCTTGATTGACCTATTTCCCACTTGCTTTGACATTAACTGAATCCCTTATCTTGTGAACCTTATTACCACATCCAAAACAACCATCCATTCCGGCAAGACATCTAACCATATGTTACTTCCCACAAGTAGGGCACAATGGCCACCACCTTGAGAGTTTTGGTTTGGAGTTCTCTCTTTGTTTCCCATGGAAGAATTTTTGTGATATAACCTCTTCATAGGCTTTTGGTTACTAGAATCATACGTCCTAAGCCTCTTACCCTTTTGTCTCATCTTCCTAATTTCGGACTCCTCAATTTGTTGTGCATAGACCATGAGCCTACTAATATCCATGTCATTAAGAGGCATTGTCATACGACACTCTTTCATCACAAAGAAAGAAACTCCCATCAAAAATTTGTTCATCCTAGCCCTAGGGTTGGCTACCATGCTTCGGGCATACTTAGAGAGTTTGGTGAATTTTAGAGAGTACTCTTGCACACTCATTCCCCCATGATAAAGGTTCATTAATTTAACCATCTTCTTCTCCCTACACTCTAGGGGAAAGAACCTATATAGGAAAGCCTTTTTGAATTTCTCAAAATCAATCTTACCCTCTCTAAGGGTCTCTCGATCCTCCATTTCTCAAACAACACTTGAGTCATATCTTTGAGTTTGTAAGCGGCTAACTCCGCTTTCTCCCTAGGGGTCACACCCATATAATTTACCACCTTGAAAACCTAATCTATGAAACCTTGGGGGTCTTCATCCACCTTAGTGGCATGGAAAGTGGGAGGTTTCATCCTCATGAAATCCCGAATTGTAGAAGCGGGAGTACTAGCATTAGGTTGGGGTCCAACTCCTTTGTTAGCTTGGGGAACAATGTGATTGTTGACGACATGATCTTGAGCCATCATGAGTTGGGTCAAGATCATTAGAGCAGCCCTCAACTCCGCATTAGTCATATCTTATTAAAAAAAAAGGATCTTGAGGCATAGGAGGCATTTGTGGATCTTGAGGTTCCGGAGGAACTTGAGGTTCTTGGAGGGGAATTTCCTCATTCTCTTCCCCCCACACTAACAATAGGAACTTTGTCAACAAAGGGAGGGATCCTCTCATTATCTACACACCATCTCCTCATATTCATGTCCCATAAACACAAAAAGAAGAAGGTTGTATAAAAGACACATTATATGACTCAACTCTAGGGCACTACATTAGAATAGAGAAGAAAGTGAAACTTCTATAATCCTATAGCCTCTTGTCGATGGATGTGTCGCGACTCACAATAATGACCAAGATACTATTAGATGTAGCTTGTGAGACTTTCTACACACCAAGCTATTTCTTATAACCTTATGCTCTAATACTAAGTCTGTCACGACACGAAAGTACCCCCTAGAATTTAGAAGGAACCCTTGTCTCGTGATCAGGCGTACTTGACCCTTTCGGGTCTTGTACAAGCCCTTTAACTAGCATTAATTACATAAGACTTGAAAAGTAGTGTATAATTAAAAGTTTTCACAAACAAATAAAAAAAAGAGGAAATTTTTCATAAATACATAGGAAATCTCATCGTCACAAGCAAAACATAAGACACGATATATAATATCTTAGGGACACGACCCATTACATTGAAATAATATACTTATTAAGTCTTCATAATGAAACTAGGAAAAAATATACTATGTCCTCGAATATATGAGGACATACCAATTCTTGAGAGACTGGATTTCCCAAGATTCCCTTTCGAATATTCCAAAAAGTCTTCAACCATAATTAAATAGTATAAAAAAGTATGGGGTTAGTACTATTAATGTACTAAGTATGGCCTATGCAAAAACATGCAAAACAGACATTTTAGTAAAATAACATTTAATGCAATTTACGTAAAACATTCAAGAATATAAAGCAAAACATCATAAGAATCATTATTTAACACTCAGAATAAAATTTCAGTAATTTTATCTAAAAGGCACAGTAACTTCCCAAAAATATTACAGTTAACTCAAAACTAACATTACTGTGAACTTATCTGTAGTTTAATAATGAATCATTTAAGACATTTACAATGAATTATCCTATTCTAAATAAGTGAACTTCAATGGCAAAGCGAAAGACAAAGTGGACTCATTTTCCATAAGAGTTTTCCTACCACGGGATTATCCTAAGACTCACTAAAGTAAGACATGAAGGAAGCATGCATATGCCTCCTTCAATATACACCAAAGAAATCTTCAAGACTACCCTTTCGTCTTATTCAACTCGGGAGAAACAAGCCCTTGAATCAATGGCAAGACATTAAAAGACAACCAATAAACCACCAAAATCATCCCTTACAGAATGCATACTTAGTGCAATGAGTAGTTAGAGTCTCAAACCACCAACTTCCTTAACTAGTACCTTCATTTAGAAGGTTTGGCACGAAGTCTTCCCTTTTAAAAGGTCGTACCTAGTGCAATGAGTAGATAGCGGCCCATACCACCACCTACCCTGAGTAGTACATTCTTTTAGAAGACTTAGTTCAATCAATATTTTGTGGAGGATTAGCTTAACCGACATAGACCATGAGATCTAGACATGGAATCCTGACATTAACCCCTATAGGATGAGGGATCCTCAATTGCCTAGAGTAAGGTCATTATTTTAGGTTTTATATGGATTTCCAATGGCTACACCTACGTGTGCGCATAGTTAAGGGATAAGAAGATTGTTATTGAGTAACTCATTCTCTACTCACGAGGAGTACTCATCTCAAGAGGTACATTGGAATAAAACATCTCAACTCACGAAGTGTAACCACCTCTTCTTCATATCCTCTCCATACTAGATATAACCCCCATCAATTCTAAACACTTTTAAATTATAGGTTAAGGATAGCAATCTCAACTCACAAAGGTCATTCAGCCTCCTACCTATCTTAGAAAGCTCTTAGGATGTAGTGCGATTGCTACTAAGCAATTCATCTCAACTCACGAAAAGTGTTCACCTCAAAACTTCTCTATTTACTCAATTTTTAACTTCACGCATTCATTTAAGTGTGTGTGAGTACTTGTGAGCACATAATTTCATTTATATTAATTTCTATACTTGCTTTATACCTATATTGATCAACTTACACACTTGACATGCTTCACAAATTTATATATTTTACTTAGGCATAATCTAAGCCAAACATGATATTCAACTTCACAAAACACAATACAAGGCTCATCGGCAATATCACTGAATTTCATATACAAAACCTTCAAAACCACAGTCCCAAACATACTACGTAATATTAATTCATCAAATAAACACCGCCACTAAGAAGGTGGACATTATTACTCAAGAGCAATTTATTATAAGAACTACGCAATATAAGAAACTCACCATTTAACCAAGACATTATCAACTATAATCAATTTCTCAATATTCAATCATAATAATGCCTTTAGGGAAGTAGGTAAACCAAAACAACATAAGAAAGACCAATGTTCATACCTTACCCAAACATGCTCATTTAACCCATTTCTTAAGATAAAAAATTGAAATATGCATACACATGAGTTCATTAGGTTTTTAGCATGAAAATAATCAATTAATAAAAGAATAAACATGGTTCAACCATTAGAACAATTTTACAAGAAGACCCATGCTTAAAATCAAAGATAGAAGGAAATAGAGTTTGAAAAGCCTTTTTGAAATCCTTTGGGAATGACTCATTGAATGGAAGAGGGTTCAAGGATGGATACTATAACTCAAAGAGGAGGAAACCCACAAAATTTTGTGTAGATACACGTCCAAACCAACCCTCCTTGCCTTCCTTAGTCTTAGCTCCTATGGAGACTTTGAGAGAGTTTTCTTTAGAGAAGGAGTTTGAATATTTGAAGTCTGGCCTCTTGTCTAGGTCTAGGGATTAAAGCTAACTTAATAAAACTTATAAATACTAAATATATCAGCCTAGGTTTATAAAATACTTGGGTTGAAATTACAAAACAACCGAAAACTTATCATGAAAAGGGCAGCGTTTAGAGTAGTCACCATCAACGGACCAACCAACGATCTGTTTGTCAAAGGATGGACCGTTGGTTGGGGTTTCGTGGGTTGGAACTACTCCTGACCAACCTGAAAGTTTTCTTGTACAAACGAAGGACCAAGTTGACGGACCGTGTCCTGGTCAACTGGCCGCCAATTGGCTCGATTGGACACTGCCTTGGCAGCGTTGGTCTAAGTCTTGGGCCCTTAATTTAGGGCACCTTGTGGGTACTAGGTTGGGTCTTTCATTGAAGTTAAACCCCTAAACTAATTTTTCTAGGCATTAGGAACAACTCACATCAGTTTCAAGAAAAACGAACACGTAAAACTCACTCAAACACAACAAGAGGCAAGATCACTTTCTAAGGCAAACTTTTCGAACGTCATGGACGTTTGTTGACATTTGACCTCCAAACTTAACCAAACATCACACACTGTCTAAGAACACTAAGTTGACTCATTTAAAAACAAAATTAATTCAAGGAACACTCGCGAGGCTCTAGTTCACCTTAGTTCATTTTGGTGCGTTACAGAATGTGGCTCGTACTTGAAAACCATTGCTAGCCCCTACAATAACCTTGGCATGTCTTAATTACTCAACAAAAGTCAATATTCGTATCAATCAAATCGATGAACTCAATTGACCTTAAAAATAAAATAACTAAGGATGTTTACTAAACATTGAACTTTGCCAAAAGTGCAACCTAAGTCAAATGACTAACATCTCACAAACTATGAAGACTACAATATAACTAAGAGTGAATTTGGGACAAACCCCACCATATCCTAATGATCTAAACTGGAAAGTAAGTAAAAGACAAGTAGAATTCAAGAATGCTCAAAAAATGACTCTAGAGTGTTCACCTGGATCAACGGTGTGCCGAATGTAAGTCCTCGTAACCTACGTATGCATCATAATACAATAAAGGTTAACTGGCATCAGTACATTGAATGTAAGAGTATATCAGTTTGAATGCTAAACAACATAGGCTTTAAAGAGGTTCTCAGAGAAACATTCATCATGGCTCTACTCAACTCATGCATACTCACTTAACTCATTTGATTATAAAGAAGTTTAAAATAAGAACAACAAAGAAAGATTTTTAAAACAAAACAAGTGCAATATAAAGAAAAGATGGTTAAAACATCATGTCAAATCTTTTGTAAATGCTAGGATACATCATAACTTTGAAATGTATATAAAAAAATAAACAGATGTATATACAATACAACTACTTATATTAGAGTTTCTCTAACCGATGACCATCACATAAGATATATAGTGATAATACAACGATCTACCTCACGTTGCGAGCGCATCCTCTACCCCGATAAAGGTATAGGACCAGAATATTCTACTAGATCCACTACTGTACTGTTAAAAAGATTCATCAAAAAAGTATGAACCTTTCAACCCATGATGACTACATGGTTCTATGGATAAGTGAGTTATTTGATATTATGGTCGTCCACAATTTGGTGCTCAATACTACCCCCAAAATATACTAGCTCTTGTGTGTTTAATATATACTTCTTTTGTTAGTTAGGCTTTGTGTACAAAAACATATCCCAAAGGCTATCTTGGTAATCTGAGTTTCCTATTTTCTTCATTTTGAAAGCTATTTCTCTTTTCTAAAAGTTAGCCCTAAGGCTCTTTTGGAAATCTCAGTTTCCGTTCTTATTTAAATATGAAAAAACTTTTATACATCTTTGTGAATACTTAATACCCATATACATCTATGAATAAAGGACTTCAACTTTACTTTGTACTGAATTCAATAGTTAAGTCTTAAAAAAGTTAAAACATTTGTAGAAGACTTATAAAAACTTGAAATGAACCTCTCTTACTTGACTCTTAACTTCTCTTGACTTTGATCTTAATTGTTCTTGACTTGACTCTTTATTGATACTTGAATTTGAAGTTATGGATTCAAGGTTGCAAATCATGTTTCTCGATGATTTCTATATGTTTAGAAGTTATTTAGAGTAGTTAAAATTATTATTAAGTATTAATACACTTGAGAAGGGGAAAAAATAATTGACAAAGCTGGTTGAAAAACGCCGATCTCGGAACATCAGGGGTGCGCCACTCCAGCCCCATTTGAGTGCACTGCAGGCGCGCTCCCCTATGCCCTATAGAGTCGATGGGGCACACCGCTCCTGGCCCTCCCAAGTTGTTTGCTGAAGAATTTTCCTCTCGATTTCTTACCTTAAATCGTTTTCATATTCCAATCATTTGGATCAACATTCATGAAGACCCAAAATTTAGAAGAATACCTAAGTCGCATTTGTGATTTTCTATTTTTCAATTTTGGAACTTAAATGGGATCTATGTATGGATGCAAGACTTCTATGAATGAATAAATTTATCATATCTTGCTATCAAAGCCAAAAAAAAATTGGAGAAAGGAGACATGAACTTTAAGCCTAGCTTGAACCGTTCTTCTTCTTCTGTAAGTTTTTGGAGAAAGATATATTTAGGAGAGGAAAAACTCATTTCTTTTGGTGAATTTGATGAAATGACTTGAATGAGTTTAATATGGGGTTAAAATCACTTAGATGGGTTGAATGATGGTATAAATAAATTTCTTAACGTTAATTTACTCATTTCATTGTTTTCCCCTTTTATTTTACTATTTATTTTATTCTCTCTTTTTATTTTATTTGTCCTTCCTTTTAATTTTATTTCAAATTTAATTCAAAGTCCTTGTGTGTAAAATAAGTTATTTTTGAACCAAAACCAAAATAAGTGAAACAAATCAAATAAACCATAGAACGTAAAACACACTTTTAAATTATTTTTTTACAAATATGCATATCATGTAAAGAAAATAAAAAATGAATATAAGAAACTAATGGAAGAAAAAAAAGCCTAAATTGATAAAGAAATTAAAGAAGTATTATACAATGAAAGAAGTGGAAATAATTAAACATATGCAAGTTTTAGTAGCGATAAATGTGAGCAATAACTAATCATAAAGTTACGAATTAAAAGCGACTTGTGTAAAATTTGATCACTCATCAATAGACTTCAAGAGAGTGTGCACACTTTCTGTGTAATTTTTAAATTTGTTTGTGGGGGGGGGGGTGTAATAAAACCATAGTTAAGTTTAGACGTATCTATCTTATTTTGATCGTTGTCTAGGGGAGTACTGGTATCGTATCCCTAAAATTAATTCAAAATTCAGTTACTAATACTTTATACCACTATTATAGATATTTGAATACATAGTACAAATATGGCTTTATAAAATCCTAAATATGTTTCACACTATTTGTATATATCTCATGAAAAATTTCTTTGGAAAACATATATACAAATATATATTTAAAAATAATGCAAATGACTAATAACAATCCAATTATTTTTTCTTTTACTATTAAAAAAAACTATCAACCTATATTAAAATAAATAATATGTATTTGGCAAAATGATACATAATAATTTTTAAACTAGCATTATGAATCAATGAAATACTATTGAGTGAATACATGCTGTAATTAGAAGATTCATACACATGTTTCATCTGTATAATGACATCCCGTCACTGATTTTATATTGACAAGTAACCACTCTATAAAGGATTACAAGTAAAAGCTCATGCAGATAAAGTTCAAGTAATATGAAGATTCGCATTCTGATACAATATATACCATCCGTATAACATGCCATATATTTTTTTTTTGTTTTCCCCATCACCAAATTCAAAGGTTTTACGTTGACAGACAACTTAATTGTTTTCCTCTATAGATTTAAGACTAAAAGCTTTTTTTTATGAAGTTTTAGTAATACAGGTCATCATTAGTGTCTGAAAAATCAACTGAACCATTTCATTGAAAAGTATCGATACAATATGTTTTGTTGGGTCCTCAAAATAATATATCAAATGAATAATGACAATTAAATTCATACTATATCTATAAAATACCACTCAGAAAAAAAGTGTTTCTTAGAATGTTTTAAAATATGTTCTGAAATAATATTATGAATTAATGAAATACTATTGAAAGAATATATGTCATAATTTAAAGAATTATCATATTTTGTTGTCATTTGAAAAATTGTTATGTTGACAGTCAACTACTACAATCGCCTACCTCTATCGGGGCTTACCAGTTAAAGATCATGTACATAAAATTTAAATAGTATTATCATCACCAATTGTGGAATCACATGTATTCAAAAGATGTCAAGTCACACCACTTCATTCAAAAAGTATGCTACGCTTACAGTTTAAATGTTTTACTTATATGCATGCAATGTATTTGATTCTTTTATATATTTACACATATTTTGTTGTCAGTTAGCCAATTGCAATCATTTTACTCAACCGGGGATTAGAATTGAAAGCTCACATAGGTAAAGTTCAAGTAATATAAGTATGTACGTTATGGTATAGTATAAAACTTACAAGATTTCATATTTCAGTTTTTTATTCTTATCAATAAATTCACGAGTTGTTTTAATTGATTGTCAGCCTACTTAAATTGATTTCCGCTATTACGGCTAATACTTGATGCTCATGCACATAAAATTTAAGTAATACACATCGCCATCAGTGCTAGAGCCACATGCATTCAAAAAAATTCAAATGACACCGCTCCACTAAAAAGATAAAGATAATGCGTGCTATGTGTATCTCAAATTATTATATCAAACAATTATTGACAATCCTAATTCATATTTTTTCTATAAAACGTACCCCACAAATTTATTTATTTTTTGTAAAATGATTTTAATCAGTTCTGAAATCACATTAAAGATTAATAGAATACTACTAGGTGAATATATTTCATAATTAGAAAGCCAGTCATATTTTGTTTTGTTATATCCTTCAGAATTCACCTATTTCACGTTCACATATAATCTACAACTATTGTTATCCATTATCACGACTTAGGATTAAGAGCATATGCACTTAAAGTGTCACATCTTGAGAATACACCATGGGCGGGGCTGACACCAAATACCATTGTTGACCTCGAGATGACTTTCCTGAATTACTTAATTCAGCGGAAGATTGTATATATATGTATAAAGATCAATAACATCTAATTGAACTGAATAATAAGATAAGATGAGTATGTTTAAAGAATAAACAACTAACTTGGCAAAAAATTGAAACCATGTCTTTAACATAAGAGTGATAATGTAACACTGCTGAACAACTAACTATCTATCAACCCTCTAAAATAATTTAGATGGATGTTGGGACAAATCGCACAAGATCTAATGAACTAAACTAGAAAGCACATAAAAGATTCCTACAAATTTGAAGGAGGCTCACCAATAGACTTTAAATGCTCAAGCCTTGGATTAACGGGGCGCTGGATGTTGATCCAAGTTACATAGATCTACATCACGGTACGATATAGGACAATAGATATTAGTACATTGATTGTATGACTATGGGAGTTGGAATTCTAAAACAACATAGGACTGAAGAACTTACCTTGCTAAACCCAACCTTTACATGCCCCAATGTCACGACCCAAATCGGGGACGCGACTGGCACCCACATTTACCCTCCTATGTGAGCGAACCAACCAATCTAACCCTTAACATTTCAATGTATATCAACAGAAAATAATGCGGAAGACTTAAAACAATTCAAAACTATTATTAATATCCCCAAAATCTGGAAGTCATCATCACAAGAACATCTATTTCAAATTACTAAACTAAGAATGTCTAAGAACTAAAAATACATAAAAGCTAGTCCATGCCGGAAGTTCAAGGCATCAAGACTTGAAGAAGAAGATCCAGTCCATGCTAGACGCATTAGCTCACCCTGAATTTCCGAAGGTAGTGAAGACTGGCTAGATCTACTGTTGAGTTGAAGTTGACGGAACGTTTGCTGCATTCCCACAATAACAAAGAAGAAAACATAAAAGTAGGGGGTCAGTACAACCACAAGTACTGAGTAGATATCATCGGCCAACTCAAAATTGAAACACAGCATATATCAGTTAATATCATAAATCAACTATAAACTCAACATGTAACAACAACAAGTACTATAATCATCAATAAGTACCATTAAGTTCATCCATGAGGGCTCAAGCCTCAATACCATGCTCATTTGGGAATTAAGTTCATTATGTTGAGTATATTATCATCTTTCAAGATTCATTATCTTTCTTCCTCTTGTGTCGGTACGTGACACTCCGATCCCCTACCACTATGTGTCGGTACGTGACACTCCGATCCCCTATATGTGTCGGAACGTGACACTCCGATCCCCTATATGTGTCGAACGTGACACTCCGATCCCCTATATGTGTCGGTACGTGACACTCCGATCCCCTATATGTGTCGGTACGTGACACTCCGATCCCCTAATTCTATGTGTCGGTTCGTGACACCCGTCCACTAATACTATGTGTCGGAACGTGACACTCCGATCCACTAATACTATGTGTCGGAACGTGACACTCCGATCCACTAATACTATGTGTCGGAACGTGACACTCCGATCCATACAATCTCATTCTATCCGTTCATCAAGCCTTCTCTATACCAAGGCATCATCAATCCCATTACTTTAATTCATCAAGCCTTCTTTTATACCAAGGCATCATCATTAATAAGTAGATTAAAGTTTCTTTCCAAGATTGGGATTCAATGGTTTTCATCATGCTTGTTTTATCAAAATCACATAATCATATTCATGCAAGCATACAATTAAGCATATAGACAGGTTTACAATACCACCAATACATATCATTCACTATTAGAGTTCACTACGAGTATCGTAAAATAACCATAACCTACCTCCACCGAAGAATTGGAATCAACAACAGCATTTCCCAAGCTTTGTTCTTCTTCTCGTTTCTATCTCTCAATCGATCGATCTCCCTCTCTCTTTTCTTTTCTCTTTTTCTTATTCAAACCCTCTTTCTTTTACCCTAATTAACATATAATTAAGTGTAAAAGATGACAATGATACCCCACTAATTAATCAAAAGTTACCTCTTTTATCCCTCAAGAATTTGAGTTATTAATATAAACCCACGAAATCTATAATTAAGGAAAGAATAGTCCAAAACGTCCCTTAAAACGTGTAAAGAAATCCGATCCTGATTGGGATTACGCAACCTGTGACGGGCCGTCGGGACTGCGACGGTCCGTCACGCAGGTCGTCGTGAGGGTCAGAATCTAATTTTTCACCAAGGACACTGTGACGGTCCGTCACACATGTGACGATCCGTCCTGCACATTACGTCACGAAGTTCAGAGAGTCTATTTTCAGTACCCAATTTAAGAATTCTAAGTTTCATGGAACGAAACCTCCTCGACGGGCCGTCGTGACCATGACGGTCCGTCGTGACATCCATCGTCCCAGCCAGTTTTTCCAGAAATAAAATCTGCTGCTCAAAACGACTAAACAGGTCGTTACAATAGATACCAATTTACCCATCGTTCGTCCCCGAACGATCAAAAGAAGAGAAACAAGGGTGTGAAGAAGTACCTGAATCTGTAAACAGATGTGGGTATTTTTCTTGCATATCTGCCTCCTTCTCCCAAGTAGCCTCCTCAACCGATCGATTCTTCCATTGAACTTTGATGGATGCAATCTCTCTTGACCTCAACTTGCGAACTTCTCTATCTAATATAGCAACCGGTTCCTCTTCATACGTCAAGTTCTCATCAAACAAAACTGAATCCCAACGGATGATGTAGTTTCCGTCCCCATGATATCTTTTCAACATGGACACATGAAATACCGGATGCACTCCGGACAGCCCTAGGGGCAAGGCTAATTCATAAGCCACCTCCCCTATTCGCTTTACTACCTCAAATGGTCCAATATACCTTGGACTTAACTTACCTCTTTTGCCAAACCGCATCACCCCTTTCATAGGTGAAACCTTCAACAAGACTTGTTCACCCTCCATGAACTCCAAGTCTCTAACCTTTCGGCCTGCATACTCCTTTTGTCTACTTTGCGCCGCTAGAAGCTTTTCTTGAATGCCCTTCACCTTATCTAACGAATCCCTCAAGAGATCAGTACCCCAAGGTCTAACCTCGAATGCATCAAACCAACCAATGGGAGATCTACACTCTCCTCCCATACAATGCTTCAAATGGGCCATATCAATGCTTGAGTGATAGCTATTGTTGTATGAAAATTCGCTAAGGGTAAGAAGTATCCCAGTGACCACCAAATTCTATCACACATGCACGAAGCATATCCTCCAACACTTGAATCGTTCTCTCAGACTGACCATCGGTCTGAGGGTGAAATGCAGTGCTAAGATCCAACCTAGTACCCAATTCAGCATGCAATGTTTTCCAAAACTTAGAAGTAAACTGCGTACCTCTATCTGATATGATGGATAGTGGAACCCCATGCAATCGAACGATTTCTGAGATGTAGATTTTTGCTAACTTCTCTGCATTGTAAGTCACCTTGACCGGAATAAAATGAGCAGACTTAGTTAACCTATCAACAATCACCCAAATGGAGTCATACTTACCCATTGTCTTTGGAAGACCAACCACAAAGTCCATTGCGATTCTCTCCCACTTCCATTCAGGAATGGGCATTCTCTGAAGTGTTCCTCCGGGCCTTTGGTGTTCATATTTCACTTGTTGACAGTTTGGACACTTGGCAATAAAGTCAACAATATCACGCTTCATTCTACTCCACCAGAAGTGTTGCTTTAGGTCACGATACATCTTGGTTGCACCCGGATGTATAGAATACCTTGAACTATGAGCTTCTGCCAGAATAGTGTTGATCAAATCATCAACTCGGGGTACACATACCCTTCCCTTAATTCTCAACACACCTTCCTCATCGATTGTTGCTTCTTTAGCCTCTCCTTGCAACACTTTATCTCGAATCCGGATCAATTTCTCATCATCAAACTGCTTCCCCTTAATCTTGTCGAGGAAGGAGGATCTTGCCTCCACACAAGCTAACAATCCTCCCTTATCATTTACTTCTAACCTCATAAGGTCATTAGCCAAAATCTGCACTTCTCTAGCCAATGGGCGTCTAGAAGCTTGCAAATGAGCTAGACTTCCCATGCTTCCCGCCTTTTTACTCAAAGCATCTGCCACAACATTCGCCTTCCCCCGGATGATACAAGATAGTGATATCGTAGTCCTTCAGTAGTTCCATCCATCTCCTTTGTCTCAAGTTCAAATCTTTCTGAGTAAAGACATACTGTAGGCTACGATGATCCGTATAGACTTCACACTTAACCCCATATAAATAGTGCCTCCATTGCTTTAATGCAAACACTACTGCGGCCAATTCCAAATCATGGGTCGGATAGTTACGTTCATGCACCTTTAATTGCCTCGAAGCATAAGCAATCACATTCTTCTCTTGCATTAGCACTGCACCCAACCCAGAATAGGATGCATCACAATAAACAATGAAGTTTTTACCCTCTACTGGCAAGGTAAGAATTGGTGCGGTAGTCAACAAAGTCTTAAGCTTCTGAAAGCTTTCTTCGCACTCATCCGACCATACTGCTTAGTCAAGTTCGTCAATTGGGAAGCAATAGAAGAGAATCCCTTGACAAAGCGGCGGTAGTAGCTAGCTAACCCAACAAAGCTTCTTATTTCTTACACATTAGTGGGTCTTACCCAATTCTTCACTGTCTCAATCTTAGAAGGATCTACCATCACTCCTTCCTTAGAAACCACATGCCCCAAGAAGGACACTGCATCTAGCCAAAACTCACACTTAGAGAACTTGGCATATAGCTTTCTGTCCCTCAACCTTTCCAATACAATTCTCAAATGCTCCTCATGTTCCTCCTTACTTTTGGAATATACCAGTATATCATCTATAAATACGATCACAAAGAGATCCAAATACGCCTTAAAAATCCCATTCATCAAGCTCATGAAAGCCGCGGGGGCATTTGTAAGACCAAAGGACATCACTACAAATTCATAATGCCCATACCTAGTCCGAAAAGCAGTCTTTGGCACATCCGTTGCCCGTATTTTCAATTGATGATAACCGGATCTCAAGTCGATCTTCGAGAAGACACAAGCACCTTGTAGTTGATCGAATAAGTCATCAATGCGAGGAAGAGGATACTTGTTCTTAATAGTTACCTTGTTCAATTGTCTATAGTCTATGCACATCCTAAAACTCCCATCCATCTTCTTCACAAACAAAACTGGAGCACCCCAAGGAGATGCACTTGGTCTAATGAAGCCTTTGCTCAACAACTCTTGAAGTTGAGCCTTTAACTCTCTTAATTCGGCGGGAGCCATTCTATACGGGGGTATACAAATGGGGCGAGTACCCGGTTCAAGATCGATACAGAAGTCAATATCCCTATCTGGTGGCATACCAGGAAGATCTGCAGGGACACATCCAAAACTCACAGACTACCGAAACCGACTCAATCGAAGGTACTTGGGTAGTGTCATCCTTGAGATGTGCCAAGAAAGCTAAACACCCTTTACTAACCATTTTCTTAGCACGAAGAAAGGATATAATACGCACCGGATTGGAGGTGTAGCCGCCCTCCCACTAACGGTCTGTCCCAGGCTTGGCTAACGTCACCGTTTTAGCATTACAATCCAAGATCGCAAATTGCGGAGAAAGCCAAGTCATACCCAGAATTACATCAAAATCAACCATTTCTAAGATAACCAAATCTACATAAGTGTTGCTCCCCACAAAATTCACCAAACAAGACCTATATACTTTTTCAACTATCACAGACTCACCCACCGGAGTAGAAACACGAATAGGCGTGTCAAGTAATTCACAATGTAAATTTAGACCATTAGCAAATGATGAAGATACATATGAAAACGTGGAGCCAGGGTCAAATAATACAGATGCCATACAATCACAAACCAAAAGATTACCTGTGATAACAGCATCAAACGCCTCCGCTTCAGATCTCCCAGGGAAAGCGTAACAATGGGCCCTATCACCAGTCTGTCCGTTGCCCCTACCATGTTGTGTCGTAGTGGCTCCGTTTTGCCCATCACCTCTGCCGTTGTGGTGACCACCATTACCTCGACCACCACGTCCTCCAGAAAAGCGGCCTCTACCATGACCACCTCTACCTCTAGCTATTGGGGGTCTATGGCTCTGTTTTGGACAATTCCTCCTAATATGTCCAATCTCCCCACATCCATAACACTCTCTGGAGTCAGGCATAGGTCTCTCGGAGTAGTGTTGACCGTTCTGAGGTGGACCCCCAACTACAGTCTGTAGTGAAGACTGAATTGGTCGAACTGAGTAGCCTCCAGAACTCTGTCCTCTAGAGTAAGAACCATTAAACTCACCTCCCCTTCGAAACCTTTTTGACGTCGATGTCGTGGTGAAGTCATCTGGCTTCACTCCTTCCACTTCTATCACAAAGTCTACCACCTCTTGGAAGGATGTTGCCGTAGCCGCTACCTGTAAGGCTGAAATCCGCAATTCTGACCTCAGCCCCTTTACAAAACGGCGAATCCGCTCTTGTGGACTGAAACAAAGTTGGGTGGCATACCTTGATAAAGCACGAAACTTAGCCTCATATGCGTTAACCGTCATCCTACCTTGCTCGAGACTCAAGAACTCATCCCTTTTTCTATCTATCAAAGTCCTTGGGATATACTTCTCCATAAACAGGGTAGAGAAGGATGCCCAAGTCATAGGTGTGGCCTCTGTCGGTTGACACTCGACATGTGATCGCCACCACATTTTGGCGTTCCCTTGAAACTGATAGCTTACGAACTCAACGCCAAACCGTTCTACTATCCCCATCATGTGTAGTAGCTCATGACAATCAACCAGAAAATCATAAGCATCTTCAGATTCTGCACCCTTGAAGACTGGAGGTTTCAATTTCAAGAACTTACTGAAAAGTTCGTGCTGATCGTTTGTCATTATAGGCCCAGTAGTCAGACGTGGAAATGTGCCTATCTCCAATGATGCATCCATGCGGGGAGCCATAGCAGCCGCTTGTCGTATCTCTGAAACTGGAGGTGTTGGTGCAGAAACCACTGGAGGTGCCTGACCCTGATCAGATATCCCGCTAAGATAAGCAAGAACCTGATTGATCATCTCTGGGGTAGGTTGGGGTGGCAATTCCTCATTCTGCACTTGTTCATTCTCCCCATCCTCCCCTTCTCTTACCACTTCCTCAGTCGGTGGAGGAGTCACTGCCCTAGCATCAGATGGGCTAGGTGCTCGTCCTCTTCCTCTAGAGGACGTCCTCCCACGACCTCTACCACGGCCTCTTGCCGCTGCTCTTCATCGAGCCACAGCCCCAGTGGCTGGCTCAGATGTTTCTTGCCGTGCCGTTGTTGCTGTTGGTGCGGTCGTTGCTCTAGTTCTAACCATCTGCAAAATAGAGTGAAGATGGTCAGATACCAATTCGTATCGCCTAGATACCAATTGGACTCAAGTAGTAGCACGAAAGAAAGAATGAAAGAGTGAAATTTTCCTAAAGTCTTATAGCCCCTCAAGGAAAAGTAAAGGCGTCCCCCAACCGTTCCTTAAGACTCTACTAGACCTGTTCTTGTGTGATGAGACCAACGAACCTAATGCTCTGATACCAAGTTTGTCACGACCCAAATCGGGGACGCGACTGGCACCCACATTTACCCTCCTATATGAGCGAACCAACCAATCTAACCCTTAACATTTCAATGTATATCAACAGAAAATAATGCGGAAGACTTAAAACAATTCAAAACTATTATTAATATCCCCAAATCTGGAAGTCATCATCACAAGAACATCTATTTCAAATTACTAAACTAAGATGTCTAAGAACTAAAAATACATAAAAGCTAGTCCATGCCGGAAGTTCAAGGCATCAAGCTTGAAGAAGAAGATCCAGTCCAAGCTAGACGCATTAGCTCACCCTGAATTTCCGAAGGTAGTGAAGACTGGCTAGATCTACTGTTGAGTTGAAGTTGACGGAACATTTGCTGCATTCCACAAATAACAAAGAAGAAAACATAAAAGTAGGGGGTCAGTACAACCACAAGTACTGAGTGGATATCATCGGCCAACTCAAAATAGAAAACAATATATATCAGTTAATATCATAAATCAACTATAAACTCACATGTACAACAACAAGTACTATAATCATCAATAAGTACCATTAAGTTCATCCATGAGGGCTCAAGCCTCAATACCATGCTCATTTGGGAATTAAGTTCATTATGTTGAGTATATTATCATCTTTCAAGATTCATTATCTTTCTTCCTCTTGTGTCGGTACGTGACACTCCGATCCCCTACCACTATGTGTCGGTACGTGACACTCCGATCCCCTATATGTGTCGGAACGTGACACTCCAATCCCCTATATGTGTCGGAACGTGACACTCCGATCCCCTATATGTGTCGGTACGTGACACTCCAATCCCCTATATGTGTCGGTACGTGACACTCCGATCCCCTAATTCTATGTGTCGGTTCGTGACACCCGTCCCACTAATACTATGTGTCGGAACGTGACACTCCGATCCACTAATCTCATTCTATCCGTTCATCAAGCCTTCTCTATACCAAGGCATCATCAATCCCATTACTTTAATTCATCAAGCCTTCTTTTATACCAAGGCATCATCATTAATAAGTAGATTAAAGTTTCTTTCAAGATTTGGGATTCAATGGTTTTCATCATGCTTGTTTTTTCAATATCACATAATCATATTCATGCAAGCATACAATTAAGCATATAGACAGGTTTACAATACTACCAATACATATCATTCACTATTAAGAGTTCACTACGAGTATCGTAAAATAACCATAACCTACCTCCACCAAAGAATTGGAATCAACAAGCAATTTCCCAAGCTTTGTTCTTCTTCTCGTTTCTATCTCTCAATCGATCGATCTCTCTCTCTCTTTTCTTTTCTCTTTTTCTTATTCAAACCCTCTTTCTTTTACCCTAATTAACATATAATTAAGTGTAAAAGATGACAATGATACCCCACTAATTAATCCAAAGTTACCTCTTTTATCCCTCAATAATTTGAGTTATTAATATAAACCCACGAAATCTATAATTAAGGAAAGAATAGTCCAAAACATCCCTTAAAACGTGTAAAGAAATCCGATTCTGATTGGGATAACGCAACCTGTGACGGGCCGTCGGGACTGCGACGGTCCGTTACGCAGGTCGTCGTGAGGGTCAGAATCTAATTTTTCACCAAGGACACTGTGACGGTCCGTCACACATGTGACGATCCGTCCTGCACATTACGTCACGAAGTTCAGAGAGTCTATTTTCAGTACCCAATTTAAGAATTCTATGTGTCATGGAACGAAACCTCCTCGACGGGTCGTCGTGACCATGACGGTCCGTCGTGACATCCGTCGTCCCAGCCAGTTTTTCCAGAAATAAAATCTGCTGCTCAAAACGACTCAACAGGTCATTACACCCAATCTTACACTATCAACATGGCTCGCACTCGAGAACCAATCATGGCCCCAAGAAAACCCTTGCTCTTACATACTTACTTAGCGGGAAGAAAATATTCATATTTTTAAAATAAATTAACTTAACTTAACTAAAAAAAATATTATAATTGAGATTCTATTAAAGATTAAACATTCACCATGGCCAAAGATGGGATCCAAGTCATAACAATAAGAGATGATAATGAAAAGACTCAAATGACTAACATATGACTGTCTATAAAACATGTAACAAAACTAAGATTGATGTAAGGACAAAACCTTAAGTATCTTTATGACCTAAACTCGAAAGCAAGTAAAACATATCTCCAAAATGAAAGGAGGCTCACCAACTGACTCTGGAGCTCTAAACAGGATCAACATTGCGACAGATGTCGATCCTCATGACCTTTGTCCGCTTCATAATATGATGTAGGACAACTTGACTCAGTACATTAAATATACGAGTATAAGTGTTTGAATGCTAAACAACATAGGGTTAAATAGGTCCTGACAGAAAACACTCACCTTGGCTCTGCTCTACTCATGAACAATTAATAAGTTCATTTCATTAAAAAGCAATTTAAAACAAGTGCAATATAATGAAAACATTATTTAAAACATGATGTCAACTCTTTATGTATGCAAGGATACGACATAACTATGAAATGTAAATAAAAATACAATAATCTGATATTGAAAATAAAATAACTTCTATGGAAATTTCTTTAACCGACAACCATCACATAAGAGTTATAGTGATTATACATCAACCTACCTCACGCTGAAAATGCATCCTTTACTTGTTAAAATATATACAACCTGAACTGCCTAATGGATCCACTATTCTACCCTAAAAAGGATTTATTGAAAAAGCATGAAACTTTTCTGCCGTGGTGGCTACATGGTATTATGGATACGTGAGTTATCTGAAGTCATGCTCGTCCCCAATTTAGTTCTCAATAAATATATTGAACCTTATGTTCATAAAATATACTTCTTCTTTGATTTGATATTAGCTCTCAAAATTACCTCAACAACTATCTTGGAAATCAAACTTTCCATACTTGTTTCATTTAGAAAGCTATTACTTTTTTCTAGAAAACTAGTCCAAAGTCTCTTTAGAAATATTAGTTTTCATTCTTTTTTAAATGTGAAAACATTCATATACCTCTTTGAGAGTATTTATTCCCGATATACTTCTTAGAAAAGACTTCAATTTTACTCTTTATTGAACTCAAAACTTAAGTCTTAAAACAAAGTTCAAACATTTGTAAACAATTTATGAATACATAAAATGAATGCCTTTTACTTGATTCTTGACTTTTTTTTAGTTTTGGTCTTATCTACTCTTTACTCTACTCATAACTAATCCTTGAATATTAAGTAATATATTCAAGGTTGTAATTAATATTTCTGGATGATTTATACATGTTAAGAAGTCATTTAGACTAGTGAAAATCATTCAAAAGTGTGACTACACTTTAGAAAGACTTAAACGGTCTAGTTTACAAAAATTAGGTGAAAACGGAGATCTGGCCACATTGCATAAGTCCCATAGTTCGAATTCCCCATTTGGGCGCACTATAAGTGTGCCGCCCCAGGCCCTCTGGTACAGATGTGTGGCGCCATTCCTGACCCTCCCTAGGTTTTGCCTGGTTAATTTATCCTCTCGTTTTAAAACCTTAAATCATTTTAATTAGATTTCTTTTCTCAAATTTACTTTAGATTCATCATCCAACATTTTATGTACAAGTATTTAACCCTATGAATTCAAGAAACAACACTTTTTACATCAATAAACTCATACACCTCAACTCATGTTCAAGGACATTCAATTCAAATCTTTTCAAAACTAACTTACGTTGAATCAACATGCTTGGCATGTGGGTAAACGAACCGATTGTTACCAAATACTCAGATAACTTTTTAAGGATCACCCCAAACAAATTCCATACGCAAAACTTGAACGTTCTTGGTGATTCTTGATTACTCTCCTCTTCTCTTGTTTTCTCTCTTCTCCAAGCCCTAGCGTGAATTCTAATTTTTTTTCTAACCTTAACAATGTATTGTCTAAGACCAATTAATTCCTTAACATGAATTAATATCATTCTGTAAGGAAAATACTAATTTGTCCTTCCCAATCTAGCTTAAAGTTTCTTTAATCCAACCGTCCAACTTCGAAAAGGCATAACTCACTCATACGAACTCCGAATCATGCAAACTTGGCGTATTTAAAATGATAATTCCAAGAGATTTGCAACGTTATCTTGATCAATACCTAACTAATCCTTAGTTAGGAGTTATGATCACTTGAAGTTGACCAAAATCTCTTGTTTTATCGAAACTTAAAAATTTCCAGATTTCTTTAAAATTTCCAAAAGTAACTATTTTGAGACATAAATTCCTTCTAGTTCTTTGTAGTTGTGAAATGTTAAAAGATCTCCTCCTTGGAAACATTAGTCCTCGAATAAGGTTATTGTAACTAGGGTAAGGGTAGTAACATCAAGTTCAAACACCCAACAGGCAAATTCAACAAACAACATGCTTACTCATAATTTAGATAGTACTAAAAAGAAACATAGTACATCTGTTTCGGAGAAATAAGTTGCTCATGAGGTCAACTGCTAACAGTTCCAAATACCCAAATTGGGAAGCTTCATTTTCTCCTGATTAAAGAGATGTGGATATCTCTACTTGATATATTCTTCATATTTTCGAGTAGATTCTTCATTTAATTTGTTCCTCAAAAGAACTTTGATTGATGCAACTTCATTGTTCTCAACTTGCGAACTCGGTGATCTAGAATTTTCACAGGAATCTCCTCATAATACAAGTTTTATTTATTCCAAATATATTCAGTTTATATGATAAAGTAAGGATCGTCCATGCACCTATTCAACATGGAGACATGAAATACGGGATGAACTGTTTCTAACTCTTATGGTGGCTCAAACTCGTATGCTACATTTCCAATTTTTTTTTGATATTCATAAGGTCCATTATATCAGGGACTAAGCTTCCCCTTTTTACAAACCTCATAACAAGTAATATTCTTTTATCTAAACATAAAGAGCTTCATATGCATCCACTTGAATGCTAAATTAGCAAGTATTATTGTAGAAAATCTCAATTAGAGTTAGGTGATCATGTCAATTGCCTTTGAAATCAATCAAACATGTCCTCAACATATATTCAGAAGCCAAAATAGTGCTCTCTACTTGCAAATCTTTCTGAGAATGAAAGCCAATAATTAAATTAACCATTTAGCCGAAGTATTTCTGAATGGATTTCTAGAATTATGTAGTAAATTTTGCACCTCTATTTGAAATAATGGAAACCGTAACTGCATGTAAGTCTTACAACCTTTTTAATTTGAAACTTAAAATAATCTTATGATAAAAGGGTTGTCTTGACCGGTAAAGAGTCAATTATTTTGCCATTCTATCGACAATCCACCAAATAGAGTCATGCTGCCTAAGCAATCTTGGTAAGCCAATGATGAAATATATATCAATCATCTCCCACTTCCATTAGGGAAGTTTTATATTTTGAGCCAAACCACTAGGGCTTGTGTTTTCTACATTAGATTTGTTGCAATTTGGACATTTATCAACAAACTCAGCAATAACCTTCTTCATAAAGATCCACCAATACACTTCTCTCAAATTAGGATACATTTTTGTGCAACCCAGATGAATTGAATATCTAGATCTATCATATTCCTCCATGATTCACTCTTGAAGTTCATCCACCATTGGTAGAGAGAGTCTTGCTTCATATCTCAATACACAATCCCCCCTTGTTCAAAATCTAATACCTTTTTATCATGAACATTTAGGTTTAACTCAAGAAAAATTGAATCTAGGTCTTTCTTGATTTTTACTTTTAGAACTAATGAAGACCCAACCCCATTCATCACCACTACCCTTCTTCGGTGGAATCCATCAGTCGGAACCCTAATCGTTCAGATCTATGCATATCTTTGGCTAGTTCTTCATAAAGATAGGCGGCACTACCCACATAAAATTGTTTAAGGCATCATCAACAATATTATCCTTACCTTGGTGGTAAACAATGTTTATATCATAATCCTTGAGCAATTCTAACAACCTCAATTGTTTGAGAGTAAGCTACCTAAGTTAAAACATATTGTAGGCTCATGTGGTCGATAAATACATCAACATGAACACCATAGAAATAATGAAAAAATATTTTCAAGGCGATTACAACCCCAAACAAAACTAAGACATATGCTAGATTATTCTTTTCAGGAACTTTCATCAGTCTGGAGGCATAAGCTAAAGCTTTTTCATTCTGCATTAACAGACAAATTAAACAAACTCTAGATGCATCACAACACACCATAATATATTCAGTACCTTCCGCTAAAGTTAAAATTTGGGCAACAGTCAACCTCGTCTTCAACTCCTGAAAGCTTTTCTCTCAAGCTTCAGACCATTGAGGCTTAATTATCTTAAAAATAAACTTTATCAAAGGACACGAAATAAACCAAAAAAAAACCTTTACAAGCCTTCTATAATAGAAATCTTACCCCAAGAAACTCCTAAGGTCAGTTGGAGATGTGGGTCTAGGCCAATTCTTCAATTCCTCAATAATCTAATTATCAACTTTGATTACCTCTCCAAACACTCTTTGGCCTAAGAATGCCACCGAATCAATCAAGTATTCACTTTTGGAGAATTTGGCATACAGCTCTCTATCTTTCAAAGTGTGGAGAACTATTTTGACATGACTAGCATGATGTTCCTCATTACTTCAATAGATTTGTATGTTATCAATGTAGACGATAACAAACATATCTAAATAAGGTTTTAAGAATCTATTCATAAGGCTCAAGAACGTTGTTGGTTCATTTGTCAAACCAAAGGACATGAAAAGAAACTTACAATGATCATATCTTTTTTTGAATGCCACCTTTGGAATATCACACTCCCTAACATAAAATTTGTTGTTGCCTAATGTGAGGTAAATATTTGAGAAACAACAGGCACCCTGAAGCTTATCTAAAAGATCATCAATCCTCGGAAGAGGATACTTCTTAATGATAATAAACTTTTTCATTTGACGGTAATCTATAAACATCCTAAGGGAACCATATTTCGTTCTCACAAGTATGATCAGAGAGCCTCAAGGTCAGACACTTGGTCGAATGAGAGCATTATCTAATAAATCCTTTAACTAGTCTTTAAGCTCTTTCAATTCTGTTGTTGCCATTTTGTATGGCGTAATAGGTATAGGACTAGTATATGGAAGAAGATCGATACTGAAGTCTATCTCTTTCAAGAACAAATTTGGGAAGATCATCTAGAAACACTTCTACTACTAAAATTGACTTAAAATAGGTGGTACCTCAACACTTGAGTTATTAACTTGGGTTAAGTGATAGACACACCCCTTAGAAACTAAATTTCTTGCCTTAAGTTACGAAATGAAATGACCTTTCGGCACTACTAAATTGTTTTTCCATCCTAAGAGTGTCTCATTTAGAAATATAAACTTTAGTATTTGATTCCTACAATCAATTTAGGCATAATAAGCATGAAGCCAGTCCATACCAAGAATGACATCGAAACGTACCATGTCTAACTCGATTAAATCTGTCCTGGTACTCTTCTTAATTAATAAAATGGAACAACCACAATAGATTTTCTCTTCTACAATACATTATGCAATAGGTATAGAAACAATGAAGGGCTTTAAAACATTCTCATGAAGAACATCAAAATTGATGTTAGTGTAACGACCGGTTTAGTCGTTTTGAGCAACAGAGTTCATTTCTGGGAAAAACTAGCTGGAACGACGAGTGTCACGACGGACCGTCGTGGTCACGACGGCCCGTCGAGGAGGTGCCGTTCCAGGACACTTAGAATTCTTCAAATTGGATATTAAAATCGACTCTCTGTAAATTGTGACGGACCTGCAGGACGTGCCGTCACATCCACGACGAACCGTCGTGAGTTTCCATTGCAAAACACTTCAACTTTTAAAAATTGGTGCAAGAAACGAGTTTCTGACCGTCATGACGGTGGTGCAGGACGGACCGTCCCAGGGGTGACGGGCCGTCACAGTTCACCTGAAAATTGGGGAGGCTGCGATGACCGGTGTGACGGACCGTCGCAGGCACGACGGCCCGTCATAGGTCACGCAGATCCCGGTCAGAATAGGATTTCTCCACACGTTTTAAGGGTCGTTTTGGACTATTCTTTCCTTAATTATAAAGATTGAGGGTTTATATTAATAACTCAAATCCTTGAGGGATAAAAGAGTAACTTGGGGTTAATTAGTGGGGTTTTATTGTCCTCTTTTTACACTTAATTACATGTAATTAGGGTAAGAGAAAGGGGGTTTGAATAAAACAAACAGAAAGAACAAGGGAAAGAGAGGAATCGATCGAATAGAGAGAGAGGAAAACGAAGGGAAAAATCAAAGCTTGGGAATTTGCTTGTGGATTCCAATTCTTCGGTGGAGGTAGGTTATGGTTTATATTACAATATTCGTAGTGAACTCTTAATAGTGAATAATATGTGTTGATGATATTGTAAACCTGTCTATATGCTTAATTGTATGCTTGCATGAATGTGATCATGTGATTTTGATAAAACAAGCATGATGAAAACCATTGAATCCCAAATCTTGAAAGAAACTTTAATCTATGATATTAATGATGATGCCTTGGTATAAAAGAAGGCTTGATGAATTAAAGTAATGGGATTGATGATGCCTTGGTATAGAGAAGGCTTGATAAACGGATAGAATGAATTTAGTGGATCGGAGTGTCACGTTCCGACACATAGTATTAGTGGGACGGGTGTCACGAACCGACACGTAGATATAGGGGATCGGAGTGTCACGTTCCGACACATATAGGGGATCGGAGTGTCACGAACCGACACGTAGATATAGGGGATCGGAGTGTCACGTACCGACACATATAGGGGATCGGAGTGTCACGTTCCGACATATATAGGGGATCGGAGTGTCACGTTCCGACACATATAGGGGATCGGAGTGTCACGTACCGACACATAGTGGTAGGGGATCGGAGTGTCACGTACCGACACAAGAGGAAGAAAGATAATGAATCTCGAAAGATAATAATATACTCAACATAATGAACTTAATTCCCAAATGAGTATGGTATTGAGGCTCGAGCCCTCAAGGATGAATTTGATGGTATTTATTGACGATTATAATACTTGTTGTTACTACATGTTGAGTTTATAGTTGATTTATAATATTACTTGATATATATTATTTTCTATTTTGAGTTGGCCGATGATATCTACTCAGTACGTGTGGTCGTACTGACCCCCTACTTTATTGTTTCCTCTTTGTTATTTGTGTAATGCAGCAAACGTTCCGTCAACTTCAACTCCGCAGTAATTCAAGCACGTCTTCGTCACACCGGATCTTCAGGTGAGCTAATGCTTCTAGCTTGGACTGGATCTTCTTCTTCTAGTCTTGATGCCTTGAACTTCCGGCATGGACTAGCTTTTTAGTTATTTTTGTTCTTAGACATTTTTAGTTTAGTAATTTGAGGATAGATGTTCTTGTGATGATGACTTCCAGATTTTGGGGATAATAATAATAGTTATTGATTTGTTTTTATTAATGAGTTAAGTCTTCCGCATTTCTTTCGTTGATATTGTATTAAAATGTTAAGGGTTAAATTGGTTGGTTCGCTCACATAGGAGGGTAAATGTGGGTGCCAGTCGCGTCCCCGATTTGGGTCGTGACAAACTTGGTATCAGAGCATTAGGTTCATTGGTCTCATCACACAAGAACAGGTCTAGTAGAGTCTTAAGGAACGGTAGGGGGACGCCTTTACTTTTCCTTGAGAGGCTATAAGACTTTAGGAAAATTCCATTCTTTCATTCTTTCTTTCGTGCTACTACTTGAGTCCAATTGGTATCTAGGTGATACAAATTGGTATCTGACCATCTTCACTCTATTTCGCAGATGGTTAGAACTAGAGCAACGACCGCACCAGAAGCGACGACGGAAAGACATGAAACTACTGAGCCAGCCACTGGGGCTGTGGCTCGAGGAAGAACAGCGGCAAGGGGCCGTGGAAGAGGTCGTGGGAGGACGTCCTCTAGAGGAAGAGGACGAGCCCCTAGCCCATCTGATACTAGGGCGGTGACTCCTCCACCGACTGAGGAGGTAGTAAGAGAGGGTGAGGAAGGGGAAACTGAACAAGTGCAAAATGAGGAATTGCCACCCCAACCTACCCCAGAGATGATCAACCAGGTACTTGCTTATCTTTGCGGGTTATCCGACCAAGGTCAGGCTCCTCCAGTGGTTTCTGCACCCAACACCTCCGGTTTTAGAGATACGACATGCGGCTACTATGGCTCCCCGCATGGATGCATCATTGGGAATAGGCACATTTCCACGATTGACTACTGGGCCTATTATGACAAATGATCAGCATGAACTTTTCAGTAAGTTCTTGAAATTGAAACCTCCAGTCTTCAAGGGTGCAGAATCTGAAGATGCTTATGATTTTCTGGTTGATTGTCATGAGCTACTACACAAGATGGGGATAGTAGAACGGTTTGGCGTTGAGTTCGTGAGCTATCAATTTCAAGGGAACGCCAAAATGTGGTGGCGATCACATGTTGAGTTTCAACCAACAGAGGCACCACCAATGACTTGGGAATCATTCTCTACCCTGTTTATGGAGAAGTATATCCCAAGGACTTTGAGAGATAGAAAAAGGGATGAGTTCTTGAGTCTCAAGCAAGGAAGGATGACAGTAAACGCGTATGAGGCTAAATTTCGCGCACTATCAGGATATGCCACCCAACTTTGTTTTAGTCCACAAGAGCGGATTCGCCATTTCGTGAAGGGGTTGAGGTCGGATTTGTGGATTTCAGCCTTACAGGTAGCGGCAACGGCAACATCCTTCCAAGAGGTGGTAGACTTTGTGATAGAGGTGGAAGGAGTGAAGCCAGATGACTTCACCACGACATCGACATCAAAGAGGTTTCGAAGGGGAGGTGAGTTTAATGGTTCTTACTCTAGAGGACAGAACTCCGGAGGTCACTCAGTTCGACCAATACAGTCTTCACTACAGACTGTAGTTGGGGGTCCACCTCAGAACGGTCAACACTACTCCGAGAGACCTATGCCCGACTCCAGAGAGTGCTATGGATGTGGGGAGGTTGGAAATATTAGGAGGAATTGTCCAAAACAGAGTTACAGACCCCCAATAGCTAGAGGTAGAGGTGGTCATGGTAGAGGCCGCTTTTCTGGAGGACGTGGTGGTCGAGGTAATGGTGGTCACCAAAACGGCAGAGGTGATGGGCAAAACGGAGCCACTACTACGCAACATGGTAGGGGCAACGGACAGACAAATAATGGGGCCCATTGCTACGCTTTCCCTGGGAGATCTGAAGCGGAGGCGTCTGATGCTGTTATCACAGGTAACCTTTTGATTTGTGATTGCATGGCTTCCGTATTGTTTGATCCTGGATCCACATTTTCTTATGTATCTTCCTCATTTGCTAATGGTCTAAAATTACATTGTGAATTACTTGACATACCTATTCGTGTCTCGACTCCAGTGGGTGAGTCGGTGATAGTTGAAAGGGTATATAGGTCTTGTTTGGTGAATTTTGTGGGGAGCAACACTTATGTAGATTTGGTCATCTTAGAAATGGGTGACTTTGATGTAATTCTGGGTATGACTTGGCTTTCTCCAAACTTTGCGATTTTGGATTGTAATGCTAAAACGGTGACGTTAGCCAAGCCTGGGGCAGATCCGTTAGTGTGGGAGGGCGACTACACTTCCAGTCCGGTGCGTATTGTCTCCTTTATTCGTGCTCAGAAGATGGTTAGTAAGGGTTGTCTAGCTTTCTTGGCACATATTAAGGATGACACTACCCAAGTACCTTCGATTGAGTCAGTTTCGGTAGTCTGTGAGTTTTTGGATGTGTTCCCTGCAGATCTTCCTGGTATGCCACCGGATAGGGATATTGACTTCTGTATCGATCTTGAACCGGGTACTCGCCCCATTTCTATACCCCCTTATAGAATGGCTCCCGCGGAGTTAAGAGAGTTAAAAGCACAACTTCAAGAGTTTTGAGCAAAGGCTTCATTAGACCAAGTGCATCTCCTTGGGGTGCACCGGTGCTATTTGTGAAGAAGAAGGATGGGAGTTTCCGAATGTGCATAGATTACCGACAGTTGAACAAAGTAACTATTAAGAACAAGTACCCCATTCCTCGCATTGATGACTTGTTCGATCAGTTACAAGGTGCTTGTGTCTTCTCTAAAATTGACTTGAGGTCCGGCTATCACCAATTGAAAATACGAGCAACGGATGTGCCAAAGACTGCTTTTCGAACTAGGTATGGGCATTATGAATTTGTGGTAATGTCTTTTGGTCTTATGAATGCCCCTGCTGCCTTCATGAGCTTGATGAATGGGATTTTCAAGCCATATTTGGACCTCTTTGTGATCGTGTTTATTGATGATATACTGATATACTCCAAAAGTAAGAAGGAACATGAGGAGCATTTGAGAATGGTGTTAGAGTTGTTGAGGAAGAAAAAGCTTTATGCGAAATTCTCCAAGTGTGAGTTTTGGCTAGATTCAGTGTCCTTCTTGGGGCACGTGGTTTCTAAAGATGGGGTGATGGTGGATCCATCCAAGATTGAGACAATGAAGAATTGGGTAAGACCTACAAACGTGTCAGAAATAAGGAGTTTTGTGGGTTTAGCTAGCTACTACCGCCGATTTGTCAAGGGATTCTCTTCTATTGCCTCCTAACTGACGAACTTGACTAAGCAAAATGTTCCATTTGTATGGTCAGATGAATGTGAGGAAACATACATGTTTAAGCCATCACCAACACTATTATCCTTACTTGGGTGATAAAAGAATACTTCCGTCATAATGCTTGAAAAATTCTAAGCACCTATTTTCTATGAGATTAAGCTGATTTTGAGTGAACAGATATTGTAGGATCTTGTTGTCAGTGAATACATCTACATGAACACCATCCAAATACTACTGCACCCAACTCTAAGTCATTGGTTGGATAATTCTTCTCATGTCATTCAATCGTCTACAAGCATAAGCCATAATTTTGCAATTCTACATTAAAACACAACCCAAACAAACTCTAAATACATCACAATACACCACAAAAACGTAAGTACCTTCCAGTAAAGCAAAACTGGAGTAGTAGTTTACCTCTTCTTCAATTCCTTAACGTTTTCTGTACAAGCTTCAGATTCTTGAAACTTCACTTTTTTCTTAGTCAACTTCGTCAAAGGAGAAAAAAAAAGATGAGAACCTCTATACAATCTTCCTATAATAGATAATTATAGCCAAGTAACTCTTAATATAAGTTGTAAATGTGGGTCTAGGAAAATTCTGCACTTCCTCTATCTTTTGTTCATCATTATTAAATCCCTTTCAAGACACTAAGTGGCCTAAGAATGTCACAGACTCAAGAAAAATCTTACACTTAGATAACTTGGCATACAACTCTCTATTTTCAAGGTGTAGAGAACTATTTTGAGATTGTTTTCATAATCTTCTTCACTCTTTGAATAGACTATTTTGTCATAAATGAATATGATAACAAGCATATCTCAATTAAATTTTATGACTCTAATCATACGGTACATGAATTCTGCTAGTGCAATAATTAAACCGAAAGACATGACGAAGAACTTGTAATGACCATAATGGGTCTTGAATGATGTCTCGGGAGTATCAAATACCCTAACTTTCAAATAATAGTAGCCTTATTGGAGGTCAATATTTCAGAAACAGGAAGCACCATAAGGATGACAGAAAAATATTATCAATTCTCCAAAGGAAATACTTAATTTTGATGGGAACCTTTTTCAACTGATGGTAATGTATACACATCCTAAGGGAACCATATTTCTTTCCCCCCCAAACAATACCAAGGATCCCCAAGGTAATCCACTTGGTCAATGAAACCTTTATCTAATAGATCCTTTGAGTTTTCTTTAAGCTCTTTCAAATATGTTAGTGGCATTCTGATTTGCAGAATAATTATATAATGAGTATCTGGAAGAATATCTATATTAAAGTCTATCTCTCTATCAGGAGTGACTCAACGAAGATCATTGGGAAAGAATCTGGAAACTCTTTTTCTACTAAAACTGACTGAATAGTAGGTACCTCAACACTTGAGTCATTAACTCGGACCAAATGAGAGACATAACCCCTATAGACTAACTTTCTTGTGTTAAGGTACAAAATGATATGACCCTTAGGCCCTGTTGTATTGCTTTTCCACTCTAAGAGTGTCTCATTTCAAAGAAAAAAACTTTACTATTCGAGTCTTACAATCAACTAAGGCAAAACATGCATGAAGGAAATTCATACAAGAAACACATCAAAATCTACCATGTCTAACTCAATAAAAAATGTCATGGTACTCTTCTAATTAATGGAAATAGGACAATGATAATTGAATCTCTCTACTAGAATGAACTCACCAACAGGTGTAGAGACATTGAATGGTTCACTAATTTTCTCAGGATTAAAATATAAGTTCATAGAAATATATGTAGTTACACAAGCTAAACTCACTCCTGGATATAGAAAGGCAGAAATAAAGTTAAAGACTCAAATCATACCAGTGACAACATCTAGTGAATTGTCTTACTATTGGCGTCTAATGATAGCATATAAATCGGTTTATTCCTCCGTTAGTACTGGGATTATCCCCTCTAGTTAAAGCCTAGTATGAAGGAGCAAATTATGATGATTGGTCTCTCTTTCCCTTTTTACCATTTCCCTGCTTGTTTATGGACAATCCGCATGGAATTCCAAGTATGACCACACTTGAAACAGCCATAGGAGCCCTCACAACATATACATGTATGATTCCTACTACACTAGGTGCCGACAAGAGGCTTACTACCCCTTTTCCCACAATACCTTGAGAATAGACAAGTTTAACTATTGATTTCTAACCATATTATTCACCCCTATTCTTAGGTGCAGGTGCACTAGTAGATGATGGAGTAAGTCATTTTTCTTTCTTTTGGAATGTTGACAGGTTAATATTACTTTTTTTTCTGAACTTATTTTGTGTCTTAGTCGTCTTGTTCTTAAACTCCTCTGTATGTCTCATCTTTTCTTCCTCAACCCGCTGTACATAGATCATCTACCAGTAAATGTCCATTTACCAATAAGAATTGCTGCCCGTCTCACTTTGCTGGATCGATGGTCAAACCCTACAACAAATAACCTCATTCTACTCATCACTTCCTCAACCATCTCCAGAGCATAAAGGGTAGTTGGGTGAACTTCAACCCTTAGTCATGAACAGTTAGAAAATCATATTTAAGTCTGAGGAAATCAGGTACCTTGGACTGTTTATGTTATCAGGGAAACAAATGCAAGCGATGCATCCTATGCTCTACCCTCCTTCCATGCGTCAAACAAACTTCTACAAAAACTCTTCAATTTATATGCAGCTAGCTCAACTATTTCAGAGTGAGCAACATGCATAACCTTGATTACCTTTTTTCTATTCCTCAGTGAATTTATTTTGAATACTCATTAGTGCTCGAACTAGTGAAACTTGGGAGATTTGTCCTCAAGAACTCATGAATCCTCAAAGTGTCAGCACCTTCTTATCTAGCTTCTTTTGCTAATTAGGTAATACTTTGTCCTCAACATTCCTCCTAGTTAAACGACCTTAAGCTTCTCTTCGTGTAATAGTGAGTATCTGAAAACACGCGCAAGAACGAGTTACAGAGAAACTTCTTAGAGACCAAACTCAAATGAAAAAGGAGTATGAAAGAAGTGAAGGAATTCCTAAATGTTGAAATCTCGTCATTATAATGGGGTGCACTTCTCATTGATAACTAGGACTGTACAGACACAACTTCATAGACTCCCTAGGACTTCTGAACAATGGGCTCTGATACCAAGTTTATCATGCCTCGAGACTACACCCTGGGCAGTACTGGCACTTGAAGACAATTGATGGCCTCTAGCGGATACTTGGCCTGGTTTACTTAACTTTGCGGAAGACTGTATGATTATTTGTAAAGATCAATAACATCTAATGAGCTGAGTAATACGATAATATGTGTATGTTTCAAGGGATCTTATCGGAGTGAAGACTACTAATCAGCATAGGTGGTTGAATATTTTCATGAATAGTTGTAAGGATTATGAAGATGAAGCTAAACATTCACATTGGTTATCAAGATTTGTGTTACCATATAAAATTGGTACTCCTGTTTTCTCAATAGGTATTAATCCGTCTAGAGGTGTCACTAGAACTTTGGGTTTTGGTTTTTTTACCCCTTCCTATGTGAATAAATAAACGTCCAGGATTTTTGGCTTTCCTTTCCTTTGTGGATTAATTTAGACCAATTTGACTAGCCCACTTTACCCATAAGCTCAATATTATGGTGCATGTTTAAGAAATTCTTTTAGGTCTTATTTTAGAAGGATTATAAGAGATTGAGAGCACTCATATAGAGAGAATAGTGATAGAGTGCAGATTTTTGCACAAGCATTAGCAGCCAATTTAAAATCGTGGTGCCCGTATCGATTATTATCAGATTGATCTTATTTTTTTATAGCATATCCGTTTCAAATTAACCTTTTATTTGGAATCAAAAAAGGGTTATTTGGTGTCATGTAGCTCAAGATTTATGCCTGTGAACAGTAACTGTGATTTAGTTGTGTTGCTCTATGTTTGGCAATTTGTTGCTGGTCATTTTGGAGAGTACTTGTATAACTTTTGTTTATTTTATTCGATCTTTGTCCATCTGGTTTTTACTCTTCACACCGAAGAGGTTTTCCACATTAAGATTTAGTGTCTTGTGTATTGATTTATTTTTCATGCTTGGCTTATTTGTATGCTTCCCAAACAGTTTGTTCTTGCATTATTTTGTCTTCTCTTGGTTCTAATAGAAGTGAACTTTTAACTTGCATTTTATTCATCTATTGCCCTATTATGCACATTTATTTTGTGATTGTCTTTCCCAATAGCTCCTGTTGTTCTCGCTAGTATAAATAGGGATTTGGGCTTATTGGAGCAGGTTATGATAATGATTCATCAAAAGTGATACGTAGAAATTGTGACTGTTGAGATTCACTTTGCCCTAACATATTCATAATTCGTAACCTTTATATTTCATTAGTTCAAAATAGACTTTTTATAATAAGTTTTTCGATAACTATCTTTATTTGTCAAAATGTACGACTTTTTTCCAGTTTAGTTTAATTATGTTATTTTTTTAACAACTGATTAAATACATTCAAATATTTTATTATTGTGATAAAATTATTAATTCTCTTAAATTGCACTTTTTATATGTTATTAGTTACATTCGTTATATATTTTATAATACTCATTTTATTCGTTAAATTTGTTAATATTCATTTTAGTATTTTGCACTGTAAATTCATTTGAATACGGATAAGATTTCACACACAATTATTGTATTAACTGATGGTTTTGGCCATAGTTTTAAAATAATTTCGTAGTATGAGTGGGTTTCAATTATCTATTTAAACAATAATTTAGTTATTAATTCAAAGGTGGTGGATAATACTTTTAGACTAGGGGTTAGCAACATTCAGAAAAAAAAACCTTAAAAGTTCTCCTACTATATTTTGTCAATAAAGAAGCCGCAACCCAACACCCATTTCCATTATTCTCCAATCAGTCATTGTCTGAAATGGTAGTCACAAAATTCCACCGTTGTCCATCAACCCACAACCAGAAAGTCTGGCGACCGCCTTGTCAAACCATCAAACAAACCTCCATTGTTCAGACCCAAACGCATACCACAAACTCTAAAGACCCCAGCTCCATTCACCTTTTTTTCTGGCAACATACGAACCCCATAACCCCATTTGTTTGTCTACTTTTCCGAGCCTCAAATCCTAACACCAACGGACCCAAATCTAGCACACAAGAACAAAATCCAGGCTCCACCACAGACCACCTCGGAATAATAAATCACCGCCCGCCTCTTTCTCTTCTAGCTTCACCACAAACTCATGATTAATGGAGCAGCAAGCTTAAAGTCAAGTTCAACAAGAATTCTCACCTACAACGGAATCGTCACTAAACCATATCTCACCATAAATCCGAGCAAAAATGAAGACAACACTAAGGTCCGTCTTGCTTAGTCTAAATTGTTTTATTAACATTTATTAATACATAAGTTAGTTATATTATTCACAATTAATCACATTTGTCTCTCTTCGTTACTTATTGCTATTTAATTGTTAGTTGTTAATGCTTTTGTTAAGTTGGTTTAGTTTTTTTTCTATTGTGTTAAATACTGGTTTTATGTTGATCTTATTCTCCCTGGTGCCTTTGATTTATTTAGCTATTTCTATTGTCTTATTTCTTTCTGTCATATATGGCCTTAGTGATCTTGCTATTTGTTATTGTTTTGTTAGTTTAATTATTTTCTATGGGGAATATATAGAAAAAATTATCTTAGATATTTTACGGTTGCTGCTTCGGTTTTGTTATTGCTACTTAATATAGTTTTAAAATTTTGTTATTGGTGTTGCTTCATTTCTATCTATTTATTACTTTTGTTATATATATTATGTTAAAATTAATCACTTGGCTAGAATCGAGTTCAAGTTATATTCATTATTCTTTATTATATATTATTGACGATACGTAAATTTATGTCAATTATTATATTATTGTTTTACCATATTACTTGTGAATATTTGATATTTATTATACTTGTATATTTGTTTTTATCTCATTATCAATCTGAAAAAATGAATTCAGTCGGTACCTACAATTGTGGATTTCGAAAGATGCCTAAAACCTTCCCTTCAAAATAACTTCAACCCCTTAACTAGAATTTATTGGTTTCGTAGATCACTTTAATTGTTTTTTAAAATTTCCTAAAATTAGGCGGCGACTCCTTTTAAATTTCATTTATTCTTTGTTTTTTGGTCACCATGAAATTTCGCCCTATTTGAACAAAGTAGGGATGTCAACAAAGATACATTTGACATTCATAAACATATTCTTTGGTTGCCAGTGTTCTTTGCTCAAGTTTGGGCTTGGGAGAGGGTGGTATCATTGTAGCAAGAACGGGCTACAATAACAATGGTTTTCAAATGAGGAAAAAAAAAGGACGAACTTCCAGATAATTCTCCATTTGACATTCTTTTGTTTGGTTAGGAAGAACATTTCTCCATTTCTCCATCATTTCAAATACAATGTAGTTACATCAGGTTCAAACAACCTATTTGGATAGTATAACATCAAATCAAAAGCAATAGGGCTTCTGTAGTTGTACCAAGTAAGATCTGGAATTGAAGGAGACCAAGGAATCCATTTAAGGAATTCATGATCATATTCAAACTGCATTGCTACCCAATTTGGTCGATAGAGCTTTGGACAATCAAGACCAACAAGCTCAGATGCCCTCAAGCATCGAAAGAAGGACTGCGTTTTAATATCTAAATTATATCCCTCCAACTATTGTCCACTCTTCTCTATCCCTGTAAAATTTGGGAACTGACCAACCTTCCACAGCCAACATGGCCTCCATCGAAGAAACTCTCGGATGAGTGAATAGTAGCCCTCACATTAAATATACCTTATTGTTTCATATTGTGCCATCTCCGTATTCTTACCCCCACTAACTATGTTGTAATGTGGAGCCAGACATGGTTGCAAAGATACCATCCCCTCCAATGAAAAACATGAACAAGTAACACTGGCAACAATAGACTATGTTTATGAATGTCAAATTTGTCTCCGTTTATAGCTGTCACTTCTTATTAAGCCATAATCATAACCTGTTTCAACGAGTCCGAATCCCAATATATTATAGCAATAACTTTAGGAGCTATTGCTAAAGATAACCATAAAAAAAATGTGCATAAGAGGGCAATAGCCGGAGAAAACCCAAGTCAAAACTTTCACTTCTATTGGGACTAAGAGAAGAGAAAATAATGATAGAACAAATAGTTTGGGCAACAAATAAATAAACCAAGCCAGAAAAATAAATCAACACACAACACACCAATATTTAACGTGGAAAACCCTTCGGTATGAAGAGGAAAAACCACAAGTCCAAATCTCCGATAAAATAAAAAAGAGTTATAAAAGTGTTCTCCAAAATTGACTACAACAAAGTCTTAAACAATGAGCAACACAACTGCAAGACAACACCAAAAGCTAGTGAAATAAAAGGAATAACAATACCAAATCACAACTGCTATTTTCGAGAAAAAATCTAAAGATATATAACTCCAAATCACCATTTCTCGATTTCCAATCAATGATTAAGTTCAAAGGAACAAACTTTCTAAAAATAACCTCAATAGGATAAGACACTAAGAGGGAATTACGATTTGTTGGATACTGCACTAAAAATAAAACCCCAATTTGCCAACAAATTTACTAAAAACTTCAGTTGATTAGTATTGTAGTTCCAAATTTCAAGCATATTTCTAACTGAATTATATTTTGAAACTTAACAACAAATTCTAACAGACTACAAACAAATATCCTACTAACTAAGTATTTTAGTTGGAAGATAAGGTGGGTAAAAATAGCGTCAAAGTTAGCAATATTCTATCAATGGATTACCAACTAAAATTTTACTAACGCACACCTTTTTTTTGTAATATTACTAACAAAATAAATATAGATTTGTAAATATCAAAAAAGAATATATATATATATATATACATAAAAGAAAACCTTAGGCCCGCCTACATGGTGCTACCATCAACAAGAATTGTCATGCCCCGAGCTACCCCGAGACGCGGACACGGAACCTAGGACCAGAAGTGATCCCAAGCTAACCCTACTTGCATGACCATGAGCATACTACAGATAATAAACTTATGCAGAAGTTAAATCATAACTTATAATGAAAAGATGGGGAATACCCAGTTGATAAAATCTATATACATGAAAACTAATGAGTTTAATACAATCAAGTTACTAACTCAACATTAAGCTAAAACTAACTATGACTGATATAAGCCTCTAAACTGGACTAGAACTACTGGGACAAGCCCCAGACAAATCTAGCAAAAACTTAAACTAAACGACTAAAAACTGAAATAAAACTTATGATTGTTGTCCTCGGAAAATGAGGACTCACCACTGAATATGCTGAGCTGGAGATTGGAAAATCGATATATGCGTGATTTGTATGCCGAAAATATGAACCAAATTAAGAAAAGATGTAGCGCACGTATGTGTCAGTATTTTAAAGGTACTGAGCATATAGGAAAGAGTAATGCTTAAATAAACATAACTGAACAAGCTCAAAAACAAGTATAATAAACTTAACATAATCTGCAGAATTTTTGTGCTAACTAAATGAAATAACTAATTTATAAAATGATGAAACTAGATATTGAATATACTTATAAATGGTTAATGTAGAGAGTCTGACTTAACTCTGGGAGTTACTAATAACAGATAATAAAACCAAATGAGCGAAGTGTGGAGTCCCATGTATACGGCCTATCGAGAGGACCCAATATACCCTGCCAAAGATATAAAGGCATGCTGGCGTGATCACTAAACTGATTGCCCATAGAGGGGACTTACAACCTACTTCGCTAGTGGTTCTGGAACTAATTGGGTACGTTGAACCCTAGTCCAACTCGGTATTATGCTACTCTCATGAATTTTTATTGTCAACTTATTATGTCTAAATTTTCTTTATATAATGGATAGCTCAAAACATAACATGAAAACTGAGAATGCATCATTTCATCTGATAATGATGCATTATAAACTGAGGCATTGATAGCTGAATGACTAAAATATCTGACCTAGCATGTGTAATTCAAGGACTAAAGAAATACAAAGTAACGGTTCTAAAATTCATGCAATTATTTGAGTTACAACATGATAATCTGATCTGGAACTTGTATTTAATAGGTTCATGAAGTTCTATCAAAGTTCTAAACAACATAGGTTTATTCATGATAATAGAATCAAGAATCTGACTGAAAACTAGGGACCCAATGGGTGTAAGGAACTCACTAATGAAATCCCACATACCTAGTGAAGAAATCCACTTAAAAATACTTAAGTTTGGGGGATGGAACTAAGTGATTCTTGTTGCGTTCTTGAACTAGGGTTCTTCAGATTTTTCTCCTTTCTTGCTTCTAATTTTCTAACTTTTGGTGTATGATTTTAACTTACTAATTTCTTGTTATGTTTCTAGTCTTAAACTGACTAAAACTTGATGATTTAGGGTAAAAACCACGTATCATAAGCTTGAAACAAAGTGGGAGAAGGCCAAAAGACCCTTTGGTAAGTTGTTGTGGTCCAAAACGATGACCAGGACTGAGGGTCCGTCGTTCCACTCACGGTCCGTAGTTTATTTCGTAGGTTGGTACTGTTCGGCAGGCCTTTACTAAAACGTGTAGAACTTTTTAGTTGGAGGTCTAATTTTAGCAAGGTTGGTGGTTATGGAAAGATATTTCAATTATCTATCTGTGGATATGTCATAGAAAACATAATTCCTTTTGTGCTAAGAGTTATGAGCATTTGAAGTCGACCCAACTATGTTTCCCCCTTAACTGCTTCTAATTCCCAACTACGATCAGACATACGGACCTTAGGTCCACCTATGGACCGTGCTGGTCATTTGTGGCTCTTGTCAGAGTGTGGGTGAAGGTGGGCTCTCGATTGACGATCATGTACTACAAACCGTAGTCTGACCTACGGACCATAAGTCTGTCTGTCGACCAACACTTAACCAATTTTCATGGGCTGAGATTTTCTTTGGGAGTTTCTAATCCCATCGATTGCTTTGCGGGACGGACCGTGGGTCAGGCTATGGTCCGTCGAAGGTCACGTCAGTTGCACTTGCAGATTTTTCTAAAAAAACTTATTTCTGGTCTTTTTTGGTTACGGGCTTTACATTCTCTCCCCTATGGGAACATTTGTACTAAAACGAAGACTAAATTAGCTGAAATAGAGGGAGAGAGTTGAAAACCCTACTACTAAACACTGAGAACAGAGTTTTTGATTGGATTGAGTTCTGAGAACAAGCAAATACGCTTAGTTCACATGATTCTAAGACTGAATTTAGGCATGAATGACTGAAAAACTGAGGAGGAACTATTACCTCAAGCTGGAGTGGAATAGGAAGGAAGGAGGTGAGGATACTTGGCTTTCATGGCTGCTATGTAGCTGCCTCTACGGACTTACTCTTCCCCAAAACCATGACTCGTGCGACTTCTTTGTTTCTCAACCTTCTAACCTGACGATCAAGAATCTCAACTGGTACACCCTCATAAGAAAGATTATCTTTAACCGCCATACTCTCTAATGGCACTATAGAGGCTGGATCACCCACACATTTCTTCAAGAGTGAGATGTGGAAGACCTGATGCACTGCTGCAAATTCTACTAGCAACTGTACCTTATATGCAACCTTTTCAACCCTTTTAAAGATCTTATTATGGCCTACATATCTAAGACTAATCTTCCCTTTCTTTCCAAATCTCATCACCCGTTTCATAGGTGAGACTTTCAGGCAAACCCAATCATCAACTTGGAACTCTAGTTCCCTTCTCCTTTCATCTACATAACATTTGTGACGACTTTGGGCTGTCTTAAGTCTATCTCTAATGAGTTGCACTTTATCCTTAGGATAAAGGACTGAATCTGGCCCTATCAAGGTTGCTTCACCTACATCAAACTGACCAACAGGAGTTCTACATCTACGCCCATATGAAGCCTCATGAGGGGCCATCTGAGTGCTGGAATGGTAGCTATTGTTGTAAGAGAACTTAATAATAGGAAGATGATTATCCAAATTACCTTTTTGAAATCGATTACACAAGCTCTCAACATATCCTCTAAAGTTTGAATGTTACGCTCTGCCTTCCCATTCTTCCGTGGATGAAATGTTGTACTGAGGTTCACTTGAGTACCAAGACCCTTCTAAAATTACTTTTGGAAATGAGAGGTAAACTGAGGACCTCTATTTGAGATTATAGACAAAGGAGCCCCCTGCAACCTCACAATTTCATTAATGTAAATCTTTGCATAGTCTTCTACTGAATTGTAGTCTTGACCGCCAAAAAGCGAGAAGACTTAGTCGTACTATCAACTATCACCCAAATGAAGTCATGATGTCTGTGAGTACGCGGTAACCCTGTGATGAATTCCACATTGATCACTTTCAATTTCCAAGTTGGAATGTCGATCTCTAGAGTCATACCTCCTAGTTTCTAATGTTCTACCTTGACTTGTTGGCAATTGGTCACTTACTCACAAAGTGTGCTATATCCCTCTTTATGCCATTCCACCAATAGACTTCCCACAGATCGAGGTACATCTTAGTGTGGCCTGGATGAATGGAATACCAAGAGTCTTAGCTTCTGCGAGAATATGTTGTCTCAACTCGCCCGCATCTGGAATACACAATCTACCAGGGTAGCGAAGTACGCCATCTCCCCTTGGGAGAAAACCTCCACTCTATGATTGTGAACTGCATTCTAAGTTCAAGAAATATTGGGTCACTATCTTGATTTTCCTTAACCTCCACTACCAAAGAAGATTTTGCCGCATTCTAAACTGTTACACCACTATCTGATATGCTCATAAGGTGAACTCCCAAGTTAGAAAGCTTGCGAACATTCTTTATGAGCTCCTTCATTTCTTCCTCAACATGGGCTACACTACCCATAGATAATCTACTAAGAGCATCTGCTACTATATTCTCCTTACCCGGATGATATTGCACATTTATATCATAATCCTTAAGGAATTCAAGCCATCTCTTCAAGCGAAGATTCAAATATTTCTAGGTGAACACATACTGAAGGCTCTTATGATCAGTGAACACATCTACATTGAACACCATACAAGTAGTGTCTCCATATCTTGAGTGCAAACACCACTGCTTCAAGCTCAAGGTCATTAGTTCGTTACTTTTTCTCATGCACCTTAAGTTGTCTAGAAGCATAAGATATCACCTTACCTCGGTGAATCAACACACAACCTACGACAACTCTGGATGTATCACAATAGATTACATAACCATCTGAGTATATCATCAATAAATATGATAACGAATAAGTCTAGGTACTATTTGAACACTCTGTTCATCAAATCCATGAAAGCTGTAGGAGCATTGGTTAGTCCAAGCGACATAACTACAGATTCACAATGACCCTACCGAGATCTGAAGGGTATTTTTTTTTTGAATGTCACTATCTCTGACTCTAAGCTGATGATAACCCAATCTGAGGTCTATCTTTGAGAAATGGCTTGCACCCTGAAGTTGGTCAAACAAGTCATCAATCATGGGGATTGTATACTTTTTCTTAATTGTGATCTTGTTCAACTCTATATTGTCAATGCACATTCTGGAGAGAACCATCTTTCTTCTTTACGAACAACACAGGTGCACCCCATGGGGAAATACTAGGACTAATGAAGTCCTTATCTAGAAGGTCTTTCAACTGCTCTTTCAATTCCTTAAGCTCTGTTGCAGCCATTCTGTAAGGAGGAATAAAAATAGACTGGGTATCTAGAAGGAGATCAATTCCTAAGTTTAAAAACCCTTTTGGGAGGGACTCCGAGAAGATCTTCTTGAAACACTTCTAATATCCTCAACCCGAACTATATGATAGAGATAACCGTTGTATATCATCTTCTTTGCCTTAACATAAGAAATAAATTGACCCATAGGCCTTTTAATTCTATGATAGGTTTGTATATAAACTGAAAACGAACAATCCTATTTCTACAATCGACTGAGGCATAGGTTTGTATATAAACTGAAAACGAACAATCCTAGTTCTACAATCGACTGAGGCATAATAGGAGTGTAACCAATCCATGCCTAGAATGACATCCATGTCTACCATTTCAAACTTTACTAGATCTGCTAAGGTGACTTGCTGAGAGACTATAACAAGACAATTTTTCTATTTGCCCGTCTACCAATAACTGGGTCACCCAATGGACTAGAGACTGAGAAAGATTTTGAGAGAGTTTCTAGACTAACATTAAATTTGACTACTATGTAAGGAGTTACAAAAGAAAGAATAGCCCCTAGATCTAAAAATGTAAAAACATCAAGGTCAAAGACACGTAACATACCAGTGACTAAATCAGGAGAACATTCCTGATCCTGGCGAGCCATAAGAGAATACAACCTATTCTGGCATTGACCGCCAGCTGTACCAGATGAGTTACCATGCTGAGTTGGGTGACTTGATGGTGCTGCTAAAATTGTAGAGTGATCTCTACCATTACCACCGCCTTGACCTTCTTTATAAGGACAATCCCTCAACCTGTGAGCAGACTGACCGCACCCAAAACGCCCCTCTTTTCCTGAAAGACACTCGCCAAAATGGTTCTTACCACACTTAGGGTAAGTGGGGTAAGTCTTGGTGCCCGAAACATTCCATGAGATTTGGATCCTTGTGCTCTACCCTTTTATTCATACCTAATCTTTGAGGATGGAACACTAGCCGATGAAGGGCTTGGAGCCAAAAACTTCTCCTGGCCCTGCGAGCGATTTCCACCACCCTATTTCTACTATGAATAGTCATAGTTCCCAGTCATAGCCTTCTTATTTTCCTTAGCATGTTCCCTAACCTTATCACGCTCAACCTACTGAGCATGATTCATAAGCCTAGAGATGTTCATACCTCAAAACAACATCGCATTTCAGCACTCAATATTCACTAAATCTTACATTCCATACAAAAACTTATTCATCTGAGCGTAGAGTCAACAACCATGTGAGGAGCATACCTGGAGAGTTGGTTAAACTTGAGTCCATACTCTTGGATTGTCAGGTTACCTTGTCTTAAGTTCATGAATTCTTGGGTTTTTACTTCTCTCAACTCTTTTGGAAAAACCTGTCCAGAAAAGTCTCACTGAATCAATCCCATGTAATAGGAGCCGCATTTTCACCCCTATTATCCTTCACTGAGTGTACCAAATATGAGCAACATCTTTCAACTAGTATGATGACAACTCAACCCGATCATTCCCAGTGACTTGCATTACCCCAATGATTTTCTTGCTCTCATCCAAGAAAGTCTGAGGATCCTCATTAGTCTATGATCCTTAGAACATAGGCGAATTTATCCTAACAAAGTCACGGACCCCTGCTGCTACTAATCAACCATTTTCATTCACATGACCATGAACCCGATGTTCTGGTTACTCATACTCTGAGCCAAAATGTGTATGGCATTTTTGTACTTAGTATTGGAGACCTCTTTATCTAGGCCTGGAGGAGCTGTGTTTGCATTTTAGGATTTTGCATTCCTAGCGTTAGCTCTACGAGGAGGCTTGATCTGAAACGTAGAATGTGAAGTTAGAATGGAATAAGATCATACCTCACGCACGATAATAATACCAAGAAAGTGATGTTTTTCCAAAAAACACTTCATAGCCTTCCTCTCATTAGATGTGTGCACTTCACACCCATGAAAATGACTCCACTTAGTGCGGCTTTTTGTACATCCTTGGATACTTAAACGTAGTCTTCTATTCTAAATTTGGTTACACCCTGAGCTACCCCCGAGACACAGATACGGAACCTAGGACCACAAGTTATCCCAAGCTAACCCCACTGGCATGATCATGAGCATACTAAAGATAACAAACTGATGCAAAAGCAAAATCATAACTTATAATGATAATATAGGGAATACCCATATGCTAAAATTTATTTGTATGAAAAATGATGTGTTTAATATAATGATATTACTAACTGAACATTGAGGTGAAACTAACTATGTCTGAAATAAGCCTCTAAACTGGTTTAGAAATAATGGGACAAGCCCCAACTAAATCTAGCAAAAACTGAAACTAAATTACGAAAGAGTGAAATAAAACTCATGATTGTTTTCCTCAAAGAATGAGGATTCACAACTGAATCTGCTAAACTGGAGATCGGAAAATCGATCAATGCGTGATCCGGATGCCGAGAACCTGAACAAACATCATGAGAAGATTAGCGAAAATATGTGTTAGTACTTGAAAGGTACTGATCATGTAGGATAGAATAAAGCTAAAATAAAACATAACTAAACAAGTACAATAAACTAAACATAAGATACTGAATATCTGAGCTAACTGAATAAAATGACCAATTTATAACATGCTGAAACTGGATACTGAATATACGAATAAATGTTCAATGCAGAGATCTAACTGAACACTGGGATCTACTAATACCAAATAAAAAAACCACATGAGCTAAATGTGGAGTCTAATGTATACACCCCACGAGAGGACCCAATATACCCTGCCAAAGGTATAAAGGCATGCTGGCATGATTACTTAACTGAATGCCCATAGAGGGGACTTAAAACCTACTTGGCTAGTAGTTCTACGACTAATTGGGTACGCTGAATGCTAGTCAAACTCAATATTAAGCTACTCCCATGGATTTATATAGTTAACTGATTATGTCTGAAATTTCTGTAAATACTAGATAGCTAAAAACTAAACATGCAAACTAAGAATGCAACATTTAATCTGATAATGATGCATTAAAAACTGAGCCATGTACAGAAAAATAACTAAAATATCTTACCTAGCATGTGTAGTTCAAGGACTTAAAAAATACAAAGTTAGGGTTCTGAAATTCATGCGATAATCAAAGTAATAACATGATAATATGATTTGTAACATGTATTTAATAAGTTCATGAAGTTATATAAAAATTCTAGAAAACCTAGGTTTAATCAGAATAATAGAATCAAGAATCTGACTGAAAACTAGGGACCCAATGGGTGAAAAGAATCCATTAGTGAAATTCCACAAAACTGGTTACGAAATCAACGCAAAAATACTTAGGTTTCAGGGCTGACATGATGGGATTCTTGCTGTATTCCTGAACTAGGGTTCTTGATCTTTTTCTCCTTTCTTTCTTCTAATTTTCTAACTTTTGATTTATAATTTTGACTTTGGTATATTCTTGTGATGCTTGTATGCTTAAGCTGACTAAAATATGATAATTTAGGGTCAAAACGACGTATCTTAAGGTTTAAAGGAAGTGGGAGTAGACCAAAAGACCCCAAGGTAAGTTGTTGTCAGACCAAACGACGCCCAGAACTGACGGTCCATCATTCCATCGACAGTCTGTAGTTTGGTCCGTAGGTTGGTCCTGTTCGACATGCCTTTCATAAAATGATTATAACTTTTTACTCGGATGTTTGATTTTATCAAGGTCAGTGGATATGGAAAGATAATTCAATTATCTATATGTGGATAGGTGATGGAAAACCTAACAAATTTTGTGATAAGAGTTATGACCATTCGAAGTTGACCCAACTGCGTTTCCCCCTAAAATGTCTGCTAATTCACACCTACGGTCAGACCTACAGACCGTAGGTCCACCTACGAACCGTGCTGGTCATCCGTGGCTCTTGTCAGAGAGTGGGTGAAGGGTGGGTATGATCGACGATCATGGACTACGGACCGTAGTTTGACCTACGGACCGTAAGTCCGTCCGTCGACCAACACTTAACTAATTTTCATGGGTTGAGATTTTTTTGGGAGATTCTTATCCCATCGACAGTTGTACAGGACGGAGCGTGGGTCAGGCTATAGTCCATCGATGGTCACGTAAGTTGAACCTGCAGATTTTTCTAAAAAACTAATTTTCTGTTTATTTTTGCTACGGGGTGTTACAAGAATTTCATTTTAAATTTATTTATTTCCAAAACTAGCATTCCCCTTTCATAAAAATTTTGGACATTTATGAAGAGTAGTCACTTTTATGAAAGTTGCAACTTTTATGAAGAGTTACAACTTCTATGAAAAGTTGTGACTTTTACGAAAAGTTATGACTTTAATGAAGAGTTACAACTTTTATGAAAAGTTGTGACTTTTATGAGAGGGTGTGACATTTATGAGGGATTGCAACTTTTCCAAATGCTTGTAACATTTTTGAGGCACAATAAACTGTTCACACTACCTTTTGTTTACTACAAATAGATAGATTTCCTCTCATTTGAAAACAATGAAAATTCTAAAACTATTCTTCTTCACAATTAAATATTTGTGTACTTTGTTCCTGTGGAGTAGCTCACTAAAACTATTGCTTATGGTACTGATCTTCGCACGTATTGTTAAAGTTATTAATATATGCTTATGTTATTAAGTGTAAATAATACGATGTAATAAATTTATTTTTCTGTTTCATTATTAATTTTTGTTACATAATCGTGTGTTTAATATAATAAAATATTTTAATTTTAATGACAAATAGATTTAAAATATTACTTTGTAAATTTTTTGATATAAAATTCCCTCGCGAAGCTCGGGTTAATTTACTAGTTTTGGATATAATTGATAAAAGTTTAATAAATGTATCTTAAACTAAATACCAAAAGACTCTCTAAATCTGCCTATCTAAGAAATCTGTATTGTTCAATGATAGGCCACGAGACAAGATCCACGACAACTATAATCAAACTACTAGAGCAATACGATAGTAAAGTCCTCAGAAAATCAAGGAATCCTCACTGGAAGTCGATGAGTAGTGATGCAATCTCAATGATGCAGTTGTTGATGATACTGAATACTTATATATTCACCATAAAATCATGCAATATTCAAATGAAATTGTATATGATATGTACGGTCTGTAATAAAATACTATGAAATGGATAATGAAGCTAACGAACTGAAGTAAACTATTAACATAAATAAAACTCATCTAACTTAACAATATAAGATTAATTTATAGAAATGCTAAAATATAAACATTTAGTTGTATTAGATAGTTTCTCTAACCGAAAACAATAACTTCGAGTCTCGTAATGATACAATGTCTACATACTTACTAGAGCCAACCTATGCCTTGTACGATTATAGACCACATCTTAACTTATGGACCCACTAAAAGCCTTATTGAGGTGTCAAAACCCAAAAATGAACGTGATGGAACTTGTCTATCCCCACTAAAACAAGTCAACCTAATCCCAACTAAAATCAAAGAAAACTGGAATATAATGAAAGCACAAGATAGATGTGGCAAACTTATTCATTTTAATCAATACCCCAAAATCTGGTGGTCACGTGTACAAGACACTAAATGCATAAAGTGCAGAACTTAGAACTAAGTACAAGTCTCAATCTTTGCTTCTCAAATAAAACAAAGCATAATGTAAAGGAACAACAGAGTTCACCGAGATTACAAGTAGCTACCTCAAAAAATCCTTCACAAGCTTGAAAATTAGAAGATGAACATGTCGCGCTACCTGTAGAGAGGTTCTCTAACACACCAAGAATCCTAAAAAAATTCTCCTAAACCAAGGAGCTCAAAATAAGGAGGAAACTAGTTATTTATATATTAATCATATTACAAATGAATTACTAGACAAAAAATTATCAACGACAAGATTTTGTTGCTAAATTTATCAAGCAAATATAAATGTGTTGTTAAATTAGTAACGAAATGTAATTTATTGGTAAAATGGCAAACCAATATCCTATTAGTTTGAAATTTTGTTGACGAATAAAGATTGCAGTTATTAAATTACTAATATCATTAAAATAGTTGGTAATATACCAACCGATCATTAAAAACATATTAAATATTAGTTGGTAATATAACATAAGAATGTTTAGTTGAATAGTAACTATTACCAACTGTGATAAAATTTATTGGTAAATTATTAATTAGTATCTTATCTTTGAATAATTGGTAAATTGACAAATAAAAGATAATTTTTTTGGTAACTGAGCGTCTAGTGTTGAGGCTTTCATATTTAGATTTTGTCGTTATGCGTTTTAACTTATAAATTTAGTCAAGACTCAACTTTGGTCAATATTTTTGGTTAACATGCTCAAATTAGAACAGTGTCATAGTGATTGGTTCAAAAGTTTGTCTTTGATATAACAGAAAGGTTGATTGAAGTTTTGAGGATTCCATTTCCTGTTTGTGCAGTTAGGCATTTTAAATCTTAAGTTTTAGCAAAAATTTAACTTTGGTCAATTTTTTTCTTAACGGGCTCAAATGAAAATTTCGTCAGTGTAAGTAACTCCAAAGGTCATCTTTTATCCACTAGAGTGGTTGGTTTGAGTTTTGACGATTTCATTATAAGTGTGTAATATTAGGTGTTTTAACTTATAAATTTCAGCCAAAATTTAACTTCGGTTTATATATTTTTAAAATGTTCTCATATGAGAATTTCATCAGCATAGTTTGATGCAGAAGGTCATATTTATTTATAAGTTAGAGGTATTGGATTTTGAGGCTTCCTTTTTTAGTTTGTGTTGTTAGAAATTTTATATTTGAAATTTTGGCCAAAATATCATTTTAGTCAATATTGTTTTTTAATCGTAGTCAAATTGAAATTTTGTCATTCTCGTTAGCCATATAAGTTCAGTTTTGGTGTTATAGGATGGTTGGTTCCAGTTTTGAGATTTTTATTTAATGTTTCTCTTGTTAAGCATTTTAACTTTTAACTTTTGGCTTAAATTTTAATTAGGTTAATTTTTTTGGAAAACATACTCAAATTTGAATTTCGCCATCATGGTTAGTCCTAATAGGTCATTATCCGTCTATTACGATGGTTTGATTGTAGCTTGATGGTTTTATATTAAGTTTGTACCATTAGGAGTTTTCACTTTTAATTTGTGACAAAAAATTTACTTTGCTTAAAATTTTTCTTAAACATGCCATGATGAGAATTTTGTCAATGCGATTAGCTTCAGAAGGTCATTTTTATATCTTTTAAGATGATTGGTTCAGGTTTTGATGCTTCCATTTTTAGTTTGTGCTGTTAGGAGTTTTAAATTTTAAATTTTTGTTAGAATTTTGATTTGGCCGATATATATTTTTGCCTAACATTCTCAAATTCAAATTTCATCAGTGTGGTTAGCTTTGGAATTTCATGTTTTATCTAATAGGATGATTTGTTTGGGTTTTGAGGATTTTCTTTTAAGTTTATGTCTTTAGGCGTTTTAAATTTTAATTTTGGCAAAAAAAATAGAATATGATCAATATTTTTGGAGAACATGCTCAAATTGGAATTTTGTCATTACGGTTAGCATTGGAAGGCCATTTTTTTTTATCTAATAGGATTATTTGTTCAAGTTTTGGGATTTTCAGTTTGGTCCATAGTGCTCTCATTATTATCTTTGTCACGACATAGGACATCCTCTTTTATTGTTTCCTTGTCTTCCACATTTTCTACATGTCATTCAGCGCCTCGTCTACTCAACTTTCAAGTTTTTCTACTTTCTTTCTTCTAACTTTACCTGGTCTTCCACGCAACTTTCTCATATTTGGTGGCTTTACAATTGGATTATTTGAGGTTGGCCACATTTTCATGTTATTCATTGGGTGAATAAAATGGGCATATGTGCTGAGGTAGGTTTCCTTTCTATAACAGCTAGACACATAATGGATTAGTTTCAAATTTTTGTAATGAAGGGCAGCGACACCATGATGACAAGGAATTCCCATGAGCTGCCAGGATATGGAAATACACCTCCTATAAACAATGTCCATTGTGTGTGTAAATCAATGGTGTTAATCTCGAAACCTCTTTCTCCATTCCAATTCAAGTTACACTGGATAGACTTTTGAATGTTTTCTTGCAAAATCCTCAAAGACATAGGAGATATATCACTGATCTATGTGTTTGAGAACTCTCTCAAATCACCAATTCTTTTCATAATATTCACCCTTATCTCCTCAAGCATTGTAATGATTGTTTTATAACTTGTAGGCTCTATCCAAGAATTAAAGCTTTTTGCCTTTTTATTGTCAACAACATCACATTTGATATATTCTTCAAAATACATCTTGCATCATGTAATCAAATTGTACCATGAAAGATAATCCAGACCTTCTTATCCTAATTTCCTCATTGTCTATATATTGTCCTTCATCTCAACTTCAAATTTGGATTTAGCAATCCTCCAAAACATTCTTATTCTTTCAACTCCATTCCAATTTTTTGACCAATTTGCAAGACCATATCTTGCACATTTTCTGTTAGGTTCAACAAGTGGCAATAAAGTATCCACAGCAATTCCTAGTCCATAACAAACCACTATAACAGAAAAAAATAAATTAAAATGCAAAACTAAACAACAATAAAACAGTAAGATGGATATCAGTGATTATCTTTTGCACATAACAAATGATGGATAGTTGATGCCCTTATCCAAATTCAAGATCACTCTTCACTAGTTCAAGAAACAATGTCCAGGTAGACTGATTCTCAACCTCAACAACTGCCCATCCAATAGAAAGCATTTGGTTGTTTCCATATATACAAACTGCCTCTAACAACTGGCCTTTACACACATCTTTGAGAAAACACCCATCAAAACCAATAAACCTCCTAGCACCTCCAAAAAAATGCTTTCTTTAAAGCATTAAAGCAAACATAAAATCCTTCAAAAAAATTCTGTCCAGTTTCAGAATCTTCTCCAACCTTCACTACAAAAGTACTACCTGCATTACTCCTTAATATTTCATATCTATAATAAAAAATTTTACCGTACTCCACAATGTGTTCACCCATGATATCTTGTAACAATCTAGTCCTAACTCTTTTCACTGTTGTCGTACATACATTATTATCCAACTCCTTTCTAATAATGTCCTGCAACAACACAATGCTGATGTTTGGCTGTTGAGTTATTCTTTCATTGTATTTGGTAGCCAAAAACTTCGAGTTTCAAAGGTATTTATGAGTTGATGTCAAACATTTTAGGATAGGGTTGTATGTTTTAACAATGAATTCTCAACTACTTCTATCATTACTTGCACACAACAACCAAGGACAAATCTCTTTACAACATCTCATCTAACTCTGCCAGGCTCATTTAAATATTTTTTAATTTGAATATGTTCTTCAATTGCATATCTTGTCACTGCCACTCTAAATTCTTTTACAGTTCCAAAAACAAATACTAATTCCCTAACAATCTTTTCAGCAATTGTATCAAACACAACTCCATTTGGGATTTTCTTCCTCGTAACAAGTTTATACACTACTTGATACACCTGGTGACCATCTCTCCAACCTGTTTGATCATCTATTTCAAAGCTAGAAACTTCATCACTTAGATAATAAGGTTCATCACCTCCTAGCTTACCAACTAAGCTTTCCCTAATACCATTATTTGTCTCATCATAGCCTATATCTGGACCTTTCTCATTAACATTAACATGATCTGAAGTAGTTCCCCTACTTCTCCTTTATGACTTTTTGAAATGCCACTTGAGCGCCCTTATATCTACATACTCTTGATGAACATCATTGTCAACCTTAGTATCTTCACTAGTATCCCCTTCAAATGCTGATTCATCTTCCACTTCATCATCATTTGAATCATTATCTATTATAGGATAATCGTATGTAGGTACAAAGGAAGGAGGATACACAATAGAAGTAGATGGGGGCGGCACAGTGGAAGGAGGAGGCACACTAGAAGAAGGAGACACAATAAAAGGAGATGCTTGAGGCACAGTAGAAGACAGAGCTTAAAATGGAGTGCTGGAAGTTTTAGCAGGACTAGTTGTAGGGATGGAAGGAAAAATAGAAGTAGGAGGCTGATTATTAGGGTTAGAAGTCTCATTAAAATATTTCTTACCTACCCCACTTTCAGACACATAGGGTACAAACTCCAATTCAAGTGGGTCCTGATTAGTGTCACTAAACCTATGAAAACATACACCTCCACTGTATCCTCATTATTTATTATATTGAAACTGTCAAATATAACCTTATCATTATCAACAAGGACCAATAACCCATCCCACTTGATGAAAAAATCACAATATATTGTATATCCTAGTTCCTTTATGTAGCTCCTCATCTCTATGTAAGACATCCTATCAACATCTACATCTACAAATTTCTATTATATGCCCCCCAATATATTTATATGGTGGACCAAATTCTATCCCCCCCCCCATGATATCATCTTAAATTTATCAGAGTAAAACTCATCCTGAAAAATCATGTAACAACAACAAACAAAATTCAAACACACATTTCAATAACTAACTCTAACAAGTTGTACACAACAAACATATTAACTAACAAACAACAACAACAGAAACACTAAGTAACAAAAGTAGAATAAAGCACTAACATTTAGCTCTAACAGTACTAACAGAACAAAAGCACTAACAATAGCAGTTGATAATGTACAAATTGAAGTCTACAAATGTATAAAAGACAAATAGTAAGATTCAAACTAAGTGGATAACATCTAACCTAACCTAAAACACAATCACAAAACCCTAATCACTAATTGTCGCACTAAGTCAATAACATAATACCCACTAACTAAGTTGATTACGCAACATACTCAAAAATATCCTAACAATGGCAACTTTAGGAGGTCGATTCCACCACTTCTACATTATAATAATCCATAAAATCATAATAATAAAAAAAAAATGAAGATTTTTATCATATGTTTTAAAGCCCTAACATGTTAGACCTTCAATCTCCATGAATCTTCACAAACACATATCAACAACGATCAACAAAGAGAACGTCAACAGCAAGACTTTTGTATTTCTTCTGATTTTAGGGAAAAGTTAAGAAATGAGATGAAAAGGAGAAGAGGAATTTTCATCCAAAAAAAGGGTAGGGTGGGGTTGGGTCAATTCTATCCTAGAGAGTGAGCAACACGCGCACTACATAGACGAAGGAATGGGTAAAACTGACCCACTTACAACAATATATAGGTGTTTAGTGGTGTGATAGGACACTTTTCAAGTTTAGGTATTTTTATGAAAATATGACAACTTAGATTATGTCTTTATGTCTTTTCTCTTTATTTATTTTAGAACATAAAAGGCAATTTCAACAATTTTACTAAATGTTAATAGATGGTATGAATAAATATCTCAATTTTTTTTACTTCCTTCATTGTTTTTCTCCTTTTTTTTAATATTGATTTGAATTACTCTTTTATTTTATTTGTCTTTCCTTTTATTTGATTTGCAATTTAATTCAAACGCTATATATATATATATATATATATAATATATATATATATATAATATATATATATATATATAGCGTTTGAATTAAATTGCAAATCAAATAAAAGGAAAGACAAATAAAATAAAAGAGTAATTCAAATCAATATTAAAAAAAAAAAGAGAAAAATCAATGAAGGAAGTATCAACAATTTTATCAACGGGAATTTCAACAATTTTACTCAATGTTAATTGATGGTATGAATAAATATCTCAATATTTTTTACTTCCTTCATTGTTTTCTATTTTATTTTTTTATTGATTTGAATTACTCTTCTATTTTATATGTTTTTCCTTTTATTTGAGGTCGAATTTAAGTTATTTTTCATAAATACGCATACCTTACAAAAACAATTAAAATTTAACATAAGAAATTAATGGCGAAAACGACAAAAGTTAATGAAATCAAAGAAGTACTTTACAAAAGAAAGAAGTTGAAATAATAAAACATATGTATGTTTTAATACAAATAAATTTTAGCACCAACTAATTATAAAGTTACGAATTAAGAATGGCTTGTGTCAAATTTGTTCACTCATCACTCATCTTCAAGAGCGTGCATACACTCTCTATGACTTTTTTAATTTGTTTAGGGGATAAAATAATCATACTTAAGTTTAGGTGTGTCTCTTTGATTTCAATCATAATCTAGAGGGATACTTATGTCTTAATCTAAAATTTATTCAAAATTAAGTTACTAATATTGAATATCACTATTACAAATAACTGAATTTATAGTTCAAATAGGTTTGATAAAATCCAAAAAATCTTTCACACTATTTTTTATATCTTGTATAGAATTTCTTAGGCAAACGTATATGCATATATATATATATATATAGATATATATATATATATATATATATATATATATATATATTGAAAACTTATATAATTGATTAATGTCAATAAAAATATATTTATTTTTCTTTTAAAAAATACTCTCACCCTACGTATATATATATATATATATATATTATATATATATATATATAATATATATATATAATATATATATATATATTATATATATATATATGAAAACTTATATAATTGATTAATGTCAATAAAAATATATTTATTTTTCTTTTAAAAAATAATCTCACCCTACGTATTCTGGGAAAATGATCAATAATAATTTGTAAACTCGCATTATGAATTAATGAAATACTATTGAGTGAATATATGTTGTTATTTGAAGGATTTATGCACATGTTTCATCGGTTTTATGACAGTATGTATTATAACTATCCTCCTCTGTCTGTGTTTAGGACTAAAAGCTTAGGGATGCAACTTTTTATTAATATCAATGTGTACATGATGGTAAATTATGAACCTTACACCATGTCATATTTTGTTTTACAATATTTCTGTGACCAATTTTTCATTGACAATTAACCACTCTATAAAGAATTACAGTAGAATGCTCATGAATATGAAGTTCAAGTAATATAAAGATGTATTTTCTGATACAATATGAACCATACATACAACTTGCCATATTTTATTTTGTTTTGTCATTCCCATTACAAAATTCACCGGCTTTACATTGACGTAAAACTAAATTGTCTTCCTCTATCACATTAAGACTAAAAGGTTATGCCCATGATGTTTTGGTAATACATGTCTTCAAGAGTGGGTAAAATATTCAACTGAACCATCTCATTGAAAATTATCGATATTGTTGAATAGTTAAATAATATATCAAATGAATTTGGATTTTCTCTAGAAAAATACCCCTCACAAAAATAATTGTTTTTAGAATGTTTCATAATATGTTTTGAAATAATATTATGAATTAATGAAATACTACAGAAATAATATATGTCGAAATTAGAAGAATTTTCATCTTTTATTTGGTTATGTGCATCATCAAATGCCTCAGTTTTATGTTGACATTCAGCTTACTACAATCCTCATCCTCTATCGATGCTTTGCAGTGAAAGCTCATGTACGTGAAATTTAAATAGTATTATCATCATCACTGACAGAATCACATTTATTCATAAGATTTCAACTCACACCACTTCATTAAAAACGTGTACTAAGTTGATAATTAAAAATTTTAATTTATATGCATACTTTGTATTTGTTCCCTTTATATATTTGCAGATATATTTTGTCATGCTTTCTTTTTGTTTTCTTCATCACCATATTCACAGATATGATGTTGGTAGTTAGCTTACTACAATCATTTTCCTCTGCTGGGTATTAGAATTGAAGTCTTGTGCAGGTGAAGTTCAAGTAATATAAGTATATGCCTTCTTATATAGTATAAACCTTACAACAAGTCATATTTCATTTTGTTTTCTTATTACTAAATTCACAAGTTTTTTAATTGATAGATAACCTACTTCAATTGTTTCCTCAATAGAGCCACATGTATTCAAAAGAGGCAATTCACACCGCTCCACTTAAAAAATATAGATACTCCGTGCTATGTATATCTCAAAATATTAAATCAAATGATTATTGACGATCTGAATTCATATTTTTGGTACAAAAGGTACCCAACAAAATAAGTGTTTTATTTTTGTAGAATGTTTTACATAAGTTCTTAAATCACATTTAAATTTAATTAAATACTACAGAGTAAAAATATTTCATAATTAGAAAGATTGTCATATTTTGTTTTTTTATTTCTATCAAAATTCAAAAATTCATCTTCTTAGACAGTTCTATAACAATTGTCTTCCAATATCAGGTATTAGAAGTAAAAGATCATGCACATAAAGCGTCACATTCTGAGACTACACCTTGGCAGAACTCGCACTCGAATACCATTGTTGGCCTCGAGCGGACCCTTGACCTGACTTAGTTAACTCAGCAGAAGAATGTATGCATATTTATAAAGATCAATAGCATCTAGTTGAACTGAATATTAGATAATCGAAGTATGTTTAATGATTGAACATCCAACTTGACCCAAAATGGCAACCCAAGTCTTTAACATAAGAGTGATAAAGTCTTGAACTATTAACTCTCTATGAAGTCTCTAAAACAACTTACATATATGTTGGAAGAAACCCCATGACATCATAATCAACTAAAATTTAGAAAGCAAATAAACTTCCTTCGAAATGTACGGAGGCTCACCAACAAACTCTTAATGCTCAAGTTGGATCAACGGGGTGCTAGATGATAATCCTAGTTATTTGTGTCTCCGTGATAATATAATGCAGGTCAACTTGCCTCAGTACAGAGTATGTACATGTATGTGACTTGGAATTTAAACCAACATAGGCTTCAAAGGGAATTTGAAGAGTGTACGTAGCTCAACCCAACTCAACCATACTAGACTCATTTCAATATAAAACAATTTAAAAGCAAGTGCAATATAAAGAAAAGTTTCTTCAAACATGATGTCAACTTTGTGTATATAAAAGGATACAACATAACTCTGAAATGTATGTAAATATACAAATAGGTGTTTATATAAAAATAAAATAACTATGTGGGAGATTTTTCTTAACCGAAAACCATCACATACCCGGTAAAAGGTATAGAACCTTAACTACTAATGTATCCACTAGTCTATTGATTTACCTAAAAAGTATGACCCCTTTCTATCCATAGTGGCTACATGGTTTTAGGGAGACGTAAGTTATATGAACTTATGCTAGTCACAAATTTCGTGCTCAATACTCTTTTTCTATTTCAGATTATTGCTCAAAATCTTAGCTCAAAATCTATCTTGGAAATTTGAATTCCCCTTCTTCCTTTATTTAGAAAGCTTATACGCTTTTCAAAAAACTAGCGCAGGACATCTTTGGTAGACTTAGTCCCCATATACTTCTTTGAAGACTAGAACTTTAACTTTTCTCTTTACTAAACTCAAAACTTAAGTCTTAAAATAAAGTTAAAACATTAGCGAAAGATTTTTGAATACTTTAAGAATTTATCGTAACTTAACTCTTGACATCTCATGACTTTTATTCTTAACTCCTCTTTTCTTTGAATCTTAATTGATCCTTTGATTGAATTATAGATTCAAGGATTATTGTGATTTGAAAGGTCTCATGATGGTTAAGAATGATTCAACATACCTAAGCATAACAAAAGATAGAAAATCAATATTTGGAGGTGGATCCGCAATGCGGAGGCATAATTAAATCTTGATTTTGAAAATGTTTTTGAGGAAAAACACCTTATTTAAGATCCTTGACGAGGAGCAGAATTTTCAAAATTGGGCAATAGGCGCGCCACGAGCGACTACCTTTAGATTTCTCCCGTTGAAATTTCTTCTTCGTTTTTCTTCCCCAATTCATCCAAACTATGTTCTTTTTCTTGAATTAGTTTTAGATATAGATACTCAACAAATGTACCTAAGAACCTAACTAAAAACGACTATATAATGCGACGGAAGAAACTCAGGAACTTCCCAACTCAGTCAAAATCAAGACAATACATGAATTCAAAAAAAGATGTCAAGATCATCAAGATTCAAAGCATTTTAAGACAAATGCAAACGGATATTAATATGCTTGGCACATAGGAGAACGATTCCGACGTTATGACAGTCTCGCATACAAGGTAGAAGTGAACCCTTGGCGAAAACAACAACTTTCTTGATCGATCTTGATAAACTTGTCCTTTTCTCCTTGTTCCTTTCTCTTCTCCGTTTATCCTTAGCCCTAGCGTAAATTTCCAAATTCTAAATCAAATTAAATTTAGGTTTGACCCATATTAAACTCCTAAAAATGGATTAGGATAATAGTTAAGTGAAAACACTAAATACCCCTTAAAAATACATATTAGACATTTCCTTAAACCTTTTCCAACTTCCAAATGACATAGCACACTCATACGAACTCGGAAATACGCAAACATGGCGACATTGGAAATATCAATCCAAGAGCTTTACAACCATATATGGAATAGCACCTAACTCATCCTAAGCTAGAAGTTATGATCGTGTGAAGTTGACCAAAAACTCAGTTCATCTTACTAATAAATTTCCAGATTTCATTATTGTTTCTATATGTAACTATTTCAAGATTTTAAACTTTATTCTAGTTCTTTCTAGTTTCGGGATATTACAACATTTCCCCCTTGTAAGCATTCATCCTCAAATGAGATTATTCTTACTAGGTTTTGGGTAGCAACATCAAGTTCAAACACCCAACAAGCAATTAAACGACATGCATTATTATAATTTAGATAGTACTAAGAAGAAAATTAGTACCTTAATCCGTATTTTGTCCGAAGTCAAAGTGATGTAGATATATGTTCTTCATATCCACCTCAGCCTCCAAAGAGACTTCCTCAACAAATTGGTTCTTCCTGAGGACTTTGAGTGATTCTACTTCTTTTATTCTCAACTTGCGAATTTGGCGATCTAAAATCTAAACAGGATTCTACTCAAAACATAAGATATCCTTGATCCCAATATTTTAAGTTTGTATGATCAATGAAGGATCGCCCATGCAATTCTTCAACATGGAGGAAGTGAAATACCGGATGACGCTGCTAACTCTTGTGGTAGCCCAACTCATAAACTACATTGTAAAACCTCTTGGATATTCGATAAGATATAATAGATTATGGATTAAGTTTCCCCTTCAAAACAAACCTCATAACACCCTTTACTAGTGAAACTTTCAAGTAAAACCAATCATCTATGTAAAACTCCAACTCCTTTTTTAACATCTGTGTAGGATTTCTAACGATTGTGCGCCATTTTAACCTCTCTTAAATCACTTTCACCTTATCCATAGTTTGATGAACAAAATCATGTTGTGTCAACCCAGCTTCACCATCTTTCTAACCATCCAATAAGAGATCTTTACCTTCTCCCATGAAGAGCTTAATCGGGAACCATTTCGATACTAGAGTTCTAATGTTTTTCTAAGCAAACTCAATTAGAGGTAGGTGATCATCCAATTACCTTGAAATAAATTACACATTCCCTCAACATATCTTCTAATGTATGAATGGTGCTCTCTGCTTTCCTATTGTCTGAGGATGAAATGTAGTACGTATGTTCACATTTGGACCAAAACTTTTCTGAAAAGATTTCCAGAATTGTGCAGTAAATTGTGCACCTCAATCTGAAATAATGGAGACTATAACTCCATGAAGTCTTAGAACCTCCTGAATATATAGCCTGACATTATGTTTTGCTAAATGGGTAGTCATTACCGGCAAAAATTGGCTGATTTTGTCATCCTATCAAGAATTAAATAGAATCATGTTGTATGTGAAACCCTGGTAAACCTATGATGAAATCCATATTAATAATCACCCACTAATATTGAAGAATTTCTATATTCATAGCCAAATCACTTGGCCTTTTGTGCTTTACTTTAACTTATTGGCAATTTAGGTACTTTGCAACAAATTCAGTAATGACTTTCTTCATACCATTCAACCAATATAGTTCTCTCAAATCATGGTACATTTTTCCAAAATCCGGATCAATGGAATATCTCGAGCTATGAGCTTCTGTATATCTTTTGGAGTCCATCCATCATTGGAACACACAGTCTACCTTGGTGTCACGACCCAAAACCGAGCCGCGACTGGCACTCATACTTACCCTCCTATGTGAGCGAACCAACCAATCTAACCCTTAACATTTCAATGTATATCAACAGAAAGTAATGCGGAAGACTTAAACTCATTAATAAAAACCAATTCATTAACTTCTAAAATTCAACATCTATTATTCCCCAAAATCTGGAAGTCATCACCACAAGAACATCTATGATCAAATTTCTAAACAAAGAGTATTCTAAAAAGTTAAAACAATGTAAAAGCTAGTCCATGCCGAAACTTCAAGGCATCAAGACATGAGGAAGAAGATCCAGTTCAAGCTAGAAGCATTAGCTCACCCTGAAGATCCAGTGTGACGAAGACTGGCTAGAATTGCGGTTGAGTTGAAGATGACGGTACGTTTGCTGCACTCCACAAATAACAAAGAAGAAAACATAAAAGTAGGGGGTCAGTACAAAACACGGGTACTGAGTAGATATCATCGGCCAACTCAAAATAGAAAACAGTATATACCAAGTAATATCATAAAATCAACTATCATACTCAACATGTAGCAACAACAAGTACTATATCATTAACAATTACCGTCAAGTTCACACATGAGGACTCAAGCCTCAATACCATACTCATTTGGGAATTATGTTCATTAGATTGAGTATATTAGCATCTTTCAAGATTCATTATCTTTATTTCTCTTGTGTCGGTACGAGACACTCCGCTCCCTCATATTCTTTATTCCTCTTGTGTCGGTATGTGACACTCTGATCCCCTACTACTATGTGTCGGAACGTGACACTCCGATCCCCTAAATCTACATGTCGGTTTGTGACACCTGATCCCCTAAATCTACGTGTCGGTTCGTGACACCCGATCCCCTAAATCTACGTGTCGGTTCGTGACACCCGATCCCCTAAATCTACGTGTCGGTTCGTGACACCCGGTCCCCCTAATACTACGTGTCGGTTCGTGACACCCGATCCCTTAATTCTATGTGTCGGAACGTGACACTCCGATCAACTAATCTCATTCTATCAATTCATCAAGCCTTCTCTTATACCAAGGCATCATCATTCTCATTACTTTTAGTTCATCAAGCCTTCTTTCATACCAAGGCATTATCATTAACAAAGAGATTAGGGTTTTGCAAGATTTGGGATTCAATAACTTCTTCATGCTTATATAATCACAATTATATAATCACATTCATGCAAGCATACAATTAAGCAAATAGCAGGGTTTACAATACTATCAATACATATCATTCGCTATTAAGAGTTTAGTACGAATATCATAAAATATTCATAACCTACCTCAACCGAAGATTAGTGATCAAGCAAGCAAATTCCCAAGCTTTGTTCCTCTCTTCTCGTTCGATTCTCCCTCTCTCTCTCTTGTTCTTTCTATTTTTCTTATTCAATCCCTCCTTCTTTTACCCTAATTAGCATATAATTAAGAATAAAAGATGGCAATAATTACCCACTAATTAACTTAAAGTTACATCTTTTAACCCCCAAGTAATTAGACTTATTAACCTTAACCCTCTAACTTTATAATTAAAGTAGGAATAGTCCAAAACGTCCCTTAAAACGTGTAAAGAAATCCGACCCAGACTGGGATTACGCAACCTGTGACGGCCCGTCGTGCCTGCGACGGTCCGTCCTGCAGGTCTTCGCAAGGTTCAGAGACTCAATTTTCACCAAAGAGTCTGTGACGGTCCGTCACGCCTGTGACGGTCCGTCCTGCCATTCCGTCACGAAGTTCAGAGAGTCGATTTTCAGTACCCAATTTTAGAATTTCTAAGTGTTTTGAAACGAGACCCTGCGACGGTCCGTCGTGCCCATGACGGTCCGTCGTGGGGTCCGTCGTCTCAGCCAATTTTTCCAGAAATAAAATCTGCTCCTCAAAACGACTAAACAGGTCGTTACAATAGATACCAATTTACCCATCGTTCGTCCTCGAACGATCACAAGAAGAAAAACAAGGGCGAGAAGGAGTACCTGAATCTTTAAACAGATGTGGGTATCATTCTTGCATATCGACCTCCTTCTCCCAAGTGGCTTCTTCAACCGGCCGATTCTTCCATTGCACCTTGATGGATGCAATCTCCCTTGACCTCAACTTGCGAACTTCTCTATCTAAAATAGCAACAGGCTTCTGCTCATAAGACAAATTTTCATCAAGCAGAACTGAATCCCAATGAATGATGTAGTTTCCATCCCCATGGTATCTTTTCAACATAGACACATGAAATACCGGATGCACTCCGGACAGCCCTGGGGGCAAGGCTAGCTCATAAGCCACCTCCCCTACTCGCTTAAGTACTTCAAATGGTCCAATGTACCTCGGGCTTAGCTTACCTCTTTTACCAAACCGCATCACCCCTTTCATTAGCGAAACTTTCTATAAGACTTGTTCACCCTCCATGAACTCTAAGTCTCTAACCTTTCGATCTGCATATTCTTTTTGCCTACTTTGCGCCGCTAGAAGCTTTTCTTGAATAGATTTCACTTTGTCTATGGAATCCCTCAAAAGGTCAGTACCCCAAGGTCTAACCTCAAATGCATCAAACCACCCAATGGGAGACCTACATCTCCTACCATACAATGCTTCAAATGGGGCCATGTCGATACTTGAGTGATAACTATTATTGTATGAAAACTCCGCTAAGGGTAAGAAGTTATCCCAATGACCACCAAATTCTATCACACATGCACGAAGCATATCCTCTAACACTTGAATCGTTTGCTCAGACTGACCATCGGTCTGAGGATGGAACGCAGTACTAAGGTCCAACCTAGTACCCAATTTCGCATGCAATGTTTTCCAAAACATAGAAGTAAACTGCGTACCTCTATCTGATATGATGGAGAGTGGAACCCCATGCAATCGAACCACTTCCGAGATGTAAAGTTTGGCTAAATTCTCTGCATTGTAAGTCACCTTGACCGGATGAAATGAGCAGATTTAGTTAACCTATCAACGATCACCCAATTAGAGTAATACTTACCCATTGTCTTTGGAAGACCAACTACGAAATCCATTGCAATTCTCTCCCATTTCCATTCAGGAATGGGCATTGTCTGAAGTGTTCCTCCAGGCCTCAGGTGTTCTACTCCACCAAAAGTTTTGCTTTAGGTCACGATACATCTTGGTTGCACCAGGGTGTATAGAATACCTTGAACTATGAGCCTCTATCAGAATAGTGTTGATCAAATCATCGACGCGGGGTACACATACCCTTCCCTTAATCCTCAACACACCTTCCTCATCGATTGTTGCTTCTTTAGCCTCTCCTTGCAACACTTTATCTCGAATCCGGATCAATTTCTCATCATTAAACTGCTTTCCCTTAATCTTGTCAAGGAAGGAAGATCTTGCCTCCACACAAGCCAAAAATCCTCCCTTCTCATATACCTCTAACCTCATAAGGTCATTAGCCAGAATCTGAACTTCTCTAGCCAATGAGCGTCTAGCAACTTGCAAGTGAGCTAGAATTCCCATGCTTCCCGCCTTTCTACTTAAAGCATCTGCCACAACACTCGCTTTTCCCGGATGATACAAAATTGTGATATCGTAGTCCTTCAGTAGTTCCATCCATCTCCTCTGTCTCAAGTTCAAATCTTTCTGAGTAAAGACATATTGTAGGCTACGATGATCCGTGTATACTTCACACTTAACCCCATATAGATAGTGTCTCCATTGCTTTAATGCAAACACTACCGCAGCCAATTCCAAGTCATGGGTCGGATAGTTACGTTCATGCACCTTTAATTGCCTTGAAGCATAAGCAATTACATTCTTCCCTTGTATTAGCACTGCACCCAAACCAAAATAGGATGCATCACAATAGACAATGAAATTCTTACCTTCCACGGGCAAGGTGAGAATTGGTGCAGTAGTCAACAAAGTCTTGAGCTTCTGAAAGCTTTCCTCACATTCGTCCGACCATACAAATGGAACATTCTGCTTAGTCAAGTTCGTCAATTGGGAAGCAATGGAAGAGAATCCCTTGACAAATCGACGATAATAGCTAGCTAAACAAACGAAGCTCCTTATTTCTGACACATTCGTGGGTCTTACCCAATTCTTCACTGTTTCAATCTTAGAGGGATCTACCATCACTCCATCCTTAGAAACTACATGTCCCAAGAAGGACACTGCATCTAGCCAAAACTCACACTTAGAGAACTTGGCATAAAGCTTTTTCTCCCTCAACATTTCCAATACAATTCTCAAATGCTCCTCATGTTCCTTCTTTCTATTAGAGTATATCAGTATATCATCAATAAAAACGATCACAAAGAGATACAGATATGGCTTAAAAATCCCGTTCATCAAGCTCATGAACGCAGCACGGGCATTCGTAAGACCAAAAGACATCACTACAAATTCATAATGCCCATACCTGGTTCGAAAGGCAGTCTTTGGCACATCCGTTGCCCGTATTTTCAATTGATGATAACCGGATCTCAAGTCAATCTTAGAGAAGACACAAGCACCTTGTAACTGATCGAACAAGTAATCAATGCGAGGAAGAGGCTACTTGTTCTTAATAGTTACCTTGTTCAGTTGTCTATAGTCTATACACATCCAAAAACTCCCATCCTTCTTCTTCACAAACAAAACCGGAGCACCCCAAGGAGATGCACTTGGTCTAATGAAGCCTTTGCTCAACAACTCTTGAAGTTGTGCCTTTAACTCTCTTAACTCCGCGGGAGCCATTCTATAAGGGGGTATAGAAATGGGGCGAGTGCCCAGTTCAAGATCAATGCAGAAGTCAATATCCCTATCCGGTGTCATACTAGGAAGATCTGCAGGGAACACATCCAAAAACACACGGACTACCGAAGCCGACTTAATCGATGGTACTTGGGTAGTGCCATCCCTGAGATGTGCCAAGAAAGCTAAACAACCCTTACAAACCATCTTCTTAGCACGAATAAAGGACACGATACGAACCGGATTGGAAGTGTAGTCGCCCTCCCACACTAACGGATCTGTCCCAGGCTTGGCTAACGTCACAGTCTTAGCATTACAATACAAGATCGCAAAACACAGAGAAAGCCAAGTCATACCCAGAATTACATCAAAGTCAACCATTTCTAAGATAACCAAATCTACATAAGTGTTACTCCCCACAAAAGTCACCAAACAAGACTTATACACTTTTTCAACTATCACAGACTCACCCACCGGAGTAGAAACTCGAATAGGCATGTCAAGTAATTCGCAATGTAAATTAAGACCATTAGCAAATGAGGAAGATACATAAGAAAATGTGGATCCGGGATCAAACAATACAGAAGCCATGCAATCACAAACCAAAAGATTACCTGTGATGACAGCATCCGATGCCTCCGCTTCAGACCGCCCAGGGAAAGCGTAACAATGGGCCCTATCGTTTGTCTATCCGTTGCCCCTACCATGTTTTGATGTAGTGGCTCTAGTTTTTCCATCACCCCGGCCGTTTTGGTGACCACCATTACGTCGACCACCACGTCCTCCAGAATAACGGCCTCTACCATGACCACCTCTACCTCTAGCTATTGGGGGTCTATAACTCTGTTTTGGACAATTCCTCCTAATATGTCCAGTCTCCCCACATCCATAAGACTCTCTAGAGTCAAGCATAGGTCTCTCAGAGAAGTGTTGACCAGTCTGAGGTGGACCCCCGACTACAGTCTGTAGTGAAGACCGAATTGGTCGAACTGAGTAACCTCCAGAACCCTGTCCTCTGGAGTAAGAACCATTAAACTCACCTCCCTTTCGAAACCTTTTTGATGTCGATGCCATGGTGAATTCATCCGGCTTCAATCCTTCCACCTCTACCACGAAATCTACCACTTCTTGGAAGGATTTTGCCGTAGCCGCTACCTGTAAGGCTGAAATCCACAACTCTGATCTCAACCCCTTCACGAAACGAGGAATCCACTCTTGTGGAGTGAAACAAAGTTGGGTGGCATATCTGGATAGTGCACAAAACTTGACCTTATATGCGGTAACCGACATCCTACCTTGCTCTAGACTTAAGAATTCATCTCTTTTCCTATCCCTCAAAGTCCGTGGGATGTACTTCTCCATAAACAAGCTAGAGAATGAGGCCCAAGTCATAGGTGGTGCCTCTGTTGGTTGACACTCAACATGTGACCGCCACCACATTTTGGCGTTCCCTTGAAACTGATAACTCACGAACTCCACACCAAACCGTTCTACTATACCCATCTTGTGTAGTAGCTCATGACAATCAACCAGAAAATCGTAAGCATCCTCAGATTCAGCACCCTTGAAGACTGGAGGTTTAAATTTCAAGAACTTACTGAAAAGTTCATGCTGATCATTTGTCATTATAGGCCCAGTAGTCAGACGTGGAAACGTGCCTATTTCCAATGAAGCATCCATACGGGGAGTCATAGTGGCTGCATGTTGTACCTCTGAAACTGGAGGTGTTGGTGGAGAAAACACTGGAGGTGCCTGACCCTGATCAGATAACCCGCTAAGATAAGCAAGAACCTGATTGATCATCTCTGGGGTAGGTTGGGGTGGCAATTCCTCATTTTGCACTTGTTCATTCTCCCCTTCCTCACCCTCTCTCACTACTTCCTCAGTCGGTGGAGGAGTCACCTCCCTAGCATCAGATGGGCTAGGCACTTGTCCTCTTCCTCTAGAGGACTTCCTCCCACGACCTCTACCACGGCCTCTTGCCACTGCTCTTCCTCGAGCCACAGCCCCATGGCTGGCTCAGACGTTTCTTGTCTTGCCGGTGTTGGTGTTGGCGCGGTCGTTGCTCTAGTTCTAACCATCTACGAAATAGAGTGAAGATGGTCAGATACCAATTTGTATCACCTAGATACCAATTGGATTCAAGTAGTAGCACGAAAGAAAGAAAGAAAGAATGGAATTTTCCTAAAGTCTTATAGCCTCTCAAAGAAAAGTAAAGGTGTCCCCCTACCGTTCCTTAAGACTCTACTAGACTCGTTCTTGTGTGATGTGACCAACGAACCTAACGCTCTGATACCACGTTTGTCACGACCCAAAACCGAGCCGCGACTGGCACCCACACTTACCCTCCTATGTGAGCAAACCAACCAATCTAACCCTTAATATTTCAATGTATATCAAAAGAAAGTAATGCGGGAGACATATACTCATTAATAAAAACCAATTCATTAACTTCTAAAATTCAACATCTATTATTCCCCAAAATCTGGAAGTCATCACCACAAGAACATCTATAATAAAATTTCTAAACTAAAAGTATTCTAAAAAGCTAAAACAATGTAAAAGCTAGTCCATGCCGAAACTTCAAGGCATCAAGACATGAGGAAGAAGATCCAGTCATAGCTAGAAGCATTAGCTCACCCTGAAGATCCGGTGTGACGAAGACTGGCTAGAATTGCGGTTGAGTTGAAGATGACGGTACGTTTGCTGCACTCCACAAATAACAAAGAAGAAAACATAAAAGTAGGGGGTCAGTACAAAACACAGGTACTGAGTAGATATCATCGGCCAACTTAAAATAGAAAACAGTATATACCAAGTAATATCATGAAATAAACTATGATACTCAACATGTAGCAACAACAAGTACTATATCATTAACAATTACCGTCAAGTTCACACATGAGGACTCAAGCCTCAATACCATACTCATTTGGGAATTATGTTCATTAGATTGAGTATATTAGCATCTTTCAAGATTCATTATCTTTATTTCTCTTGTGTCGGTACGAGACACTCCGCTCCCTCATATTCTTTATTCCTCTTGTGTCGGTACGTGACACTCCGATCCCCTACTACTATGTGTCGGAACGTGACACTCCGATCCCCTAAATCTACATGTCGGTTCGTGACACCCGATCCCCTAAATCTACGTGTCGGTTCATGACACCCGATCCCCTAAATCTACGTGTCGGTTCGTGACACCCGATCCCCTAAATCTACGTGTCGGTTCGTGACACCCGGTCCCCCTAATACTACGTGTCGGTTCGTGACACCCGATCCCTTAATTCTATGTGTCGGAACGTGACACTCCGATCCACTAATCTCATTCTATCAATTCATCAAGCCTTCTCTTATACCAAGGCATCATCATTCTCATTACTTTTAGTTCATCAAGCCTTCTCTCATACCAAGGCATTATCATTAACAAAGAGATTAGGGTTTTGCAAGATTTGGGATTCAATAACTTATTCATGCTTATATAATCACAATTATATAATCACATTCATGCAAGCATACAATTAAGCACATAGCAGGGTTTACAATACTATCAATACATATCATTCGCTATTAAGAGTTTACTACGAATATCGTAAAATAACCATAACCTACCTTCACCGAAGATTAGTGATTAAGCAAGCAAATTCCCAAGCTTTGTTCCTCTCTTCTCCTTCGATTCTCCCTCTCTCTCTCTTGTTCTTTCTATTTTTCTTATTCAATCCCTCCTTCTTTTACCCTAATTAGCATATAATTAAGAATAAAAGATGGCAATAATCACCCACTAATTAACTTAAGGTTACATCTTTTAACCCCCAAGTAATTAGACTATTAACCTTAACCCTCTAACTTTATAATTAAAGTAGGAATAGTCCAAAACGTCCCTTAAAACATGTAAAGAAATCCTACCCAGACTGGGATTACGCAACCTGTGACGGCCCGTCGTGCCTGCGACGGTCTGTCCTGCAGGTCGTCGCAAGGTTCAGAGACTCAATTTTCACCAAAGAGTCTGTGACGGTCCGTCTTGCCATTCCGTCACGAAGTTCAGAGAGTCGATTTTCAGTACCCAATTTCAGAATTACTAAGTGTTTTAAAACGAGACCCTGCGACGGTCCGTCGTGCCCATGACGGTCCGTCGTGGGGTCCGTCGTCTTAGCCAATTTTTCCAGAAATAAAATCTGCTGCTCAAAACGACTAAACAGGTCGTTACACTTGGAATCTCAATACACCATCTCCCCCTTGTTCAAACCTAATACCTTTTTCTTATGAACATTTGACTTCAATTGAAGAAAAATCCGATCTTAATATTTCTTGCAATTTAATTTTGACACTTCTTCTATTGAATCCATTAGTTGGACCCCTAATCCTGCCAGTCTATGCACATCTTTTTTTAGTTATTTCTTCAATTCCTCAAAATTAGTTGTACTACCCATTAACAATCTTTTTAAGGCATCAACAACAATTTTAACCTTAATTGGGTGGTAAACAATACTCATGTCATAATCGTTGAGAAATTCTAACCACCTCCTTTGTCTAAGGTTAAGATCCCTTTAAGTAAACACATATTGTAGGCATTTGTTGTCAGTGAATACATCAGCATGAACACCATACAAATAGTGAAGCCATATATTCAAGGTGAATAATACAACAACCAACTATATGTGATGGGTTGGATAATTCTTCTCATTAAATTTCAAATATCTAGAGGCATAAGTTATAACGCTGCCATTCGACATTAACAAACAACCCAAAAGACATCTAGATGCATCACAATACACTACAAAACCTTGAGTACCTTCCGATAAAGTCAATACTGGGAGAATATTCAACCTCTTCTTCATTTCCTAAAAGCTTTTCATATAGGCTTCAGAGCATTGACACTTTACTTTCTTTGAGTTAACTTCGTCAAGAAAGATGATATTATCAGAATCCCTCTACAGACCTTCTATAATAGACAGTTAATCCCAAGAAACTCCTAATATCAGTTGGAGATGTTCCTCTAGCATAACTTTCATTCACTTTCTAGACACTATGTGCCCTAAGAATGCTACAGTCTCAAACAAAAATTCCCAGTTAAAGAACTGATCTAGAGAACTATTTTGAGATGGTTAGCATTATCTTCATCATTCCATGAATAGAATAGTATGTCGTCAATGAAGACGATAACAAATATATATAAATATGGTTTGAAGACTCAATTAGTAAGGTTCATGAACGATCCTCCATTAGTTAAACCGAACGACATCACCAAGAAGTCATAGTGACTATAACGGGTCTTGAATGCTATATTTATAATATCACTTTCCTTTAATTTCAACTGATCGGAGTGTGATCTGAGATTAATACTTGAGAAATGTGCATAACCCTGAAGATGATTATAAAAATAATTAATTCTCGGTAGGGGATACATATTCCTTGTAGTAACCTTGTTTAGTTGACAATACTCTATACACATCCTAAAGCAACTATCTTTAATTCTAACAAACAATCCTAGAGCGCCCTATATTTGGACACTTGGTTGAATGAAACCCTTATATAATAGATCCTTTAACTTTTGTTTAAGCTTTTTACATTATGCTGGTGCAATTTTGTGTGGCGTAATAGATACCAGATGAGTGTCTGGAAAAAGATCTATATCAAAGTCTATATCTCTCTCAAGAGGGGATCCATGAAGATCATCAAGAAAGATTTCTCGTAACTCTTTTAGTACTGGAACTGACTGAATAGGAGGTACCTCAACACTTCAGTCATTAACTCGAATCAAACGATAGACACATCCCTTATAAAGTAACTTCCTTGTCTTAAGGTACAAAATTAAAATGACCTTTATTCACTAATAAACTGTGTTTTAACTCTAAGACTAAATCATTTTGAAACTAAAACTTTACTACTCGAGTCCTACAATAAACTTAGGCATAAAAAGAATGAAGCCAGTCCATACCAAGAATGACATCGAAATGTACCATGACTAAATCAATTAAAACATCCATGGCACTCTTATGATTGATGGAAATGGGACAATAATGATAAACTCTCGCTGGTATAATAGACTGACCAACAGGTGTAGAAAAACTGAATGTTTCACTAAGTTACTCGAGAATATCAAAGTTCATAGAAATCTATGGACTGACAAAAGATAAAATCGCTCTTGGATCTAACAAGGCATAAGAAGTAAAGTCTATGACTCGAATCATACCGGTGAAAAAATCTAGCGAATTCTCTTGTTGTTGGCGACCTTTAATAACATATATGCGGTTTTTCCTCCTGTAGTACAAGAATTATCCCCTATAGGTGCAGCCATTGGTGATGCCCCGAGCCTACAATCTTAGCGAGACTGACATTCGAAGACCATTACTAGCCAAGAGCGGGCCCTTGACCTGGCTTACGTAGTGGAAAACATACACACAAGAGATAAAACTCATGGAAAGTAACTTAAAGGAATATCTTAGTCAAAATGGAAAATCATGTCTTCAATGATTGCATTGGAAAGGAATAAGACTAAAGAACTCATACTATGTGTCTTTGAAACCTCTAAAACATGGAGGGGTGTTGGGGGAGGACCCCCACAAATCCTAAAAACTAAAAACTAAAAATAAGTGATAAAAGATGTCCCCTAGAATGTAAGGACGCTCACCAACTGACTCTAAGCATCTCACTGGATCAATGTTGTGTCAAATGCCGATCTTAGTGACCTACATCTGCATTATAATATGATGCAGGACAACTGGGATCAGTACATTGAATGTATGAGTATGCGAGTAGGAATGCTAAAGAATATAAACATAGTCTTTAAAGGAGAATCTTAAGAACTTACCTGGCTCAACTCAACTCTACGAGAACGAACTCATTTTTAATACAAATCAATTTTAAGACAAGTATAATATAAGGAAAAGCAATTTGTAACGTGATGTGAACTCTCTATATGTATCAAAAGATACAATAAAAACTCTGAGAATTATGCAAAAGTACAAATAATTGTGTATGTAAAATTCATTTGACTTATGTGCAAGTTTGTGTAGACGACAACCATCACTCAACAGATACATTGATGATACAACGTTTTACCTCATGTTGCAAGGGTCATCCTTTACATTACCATTAGTATAGAACCTGAATTACTAAGTGGATCAACTAGTCTATGCTAAAAATCACTAAAGGAATCATCTAAAAAGTATGAACCTTTTCTAACCATTGTGGCTACATGGTTTATGGGGGCTCTGAGTTATCATAACTCTCTCCCATATCAGGGCTCAGCTGTACTCCCAAAAATATTATTATACTATCTCTTATGCTTTAAAAGAAATACTTCCTTATTTGATTTGAGATTAGTACTAAAAAATTTAGTTCAAAGGCTATCTTGAAAATCAAAATTTCTCCCCTTGATTCACTTAGAAAAATATTGCTTTTTCTGAAAACTAGCTTAAAGGATCTTTGGAATTCTCAGTTTAAATTCTTATTTAAATGTGGAAACATTTTAATATTTTTAGGAATACTTAGTCCCATATGCTACTTTGAATAAATGAACTTCACTCCTTATATTTTTTCTTTACTCAACTTGATCTTTAAATCTTAAAACAAAGTTAAAAGCATTTGAAGAAGACTTCTTGAAAAGACTCAAAGAACTTTCTAGTTTTGGCTCTTAACTATCCTTAAATTTATAATCATGGATTCAAGGTTGTAGTTCATGTTCCTATATGATATTTACATGTTTGGAAATTATTTAGAGAAGTTAGAATCATTAGGAAGAGTTAAAACACATTAGAAAGGCTTAAACAGACTAAATTATGAAAAATGGGTGAAAAACGTCGAACCGGGCACATCCTGGGCGTGCGACTCCCGTCCCAAAGTTCAGAGGCCATATTTGGGTGCACTACAGGCGTGCCACCCCAGGACCTCTAGCGCAAATAAGGGACGCAACACCTGACATCCCAAGTTGAGTGTTGACTAAATTCCTCTCATTTTCTGACCTTGAATTATTCTTTTTTTTTTTTTGATTTTTTTTCTCAAATTCACCTTAGATTCATGTACACATATCATATACTCCAGTATCAACCCAGTGAACTTAAGTAACAACACTTTCTATATCAACAAAATTCATAAATCTCAACTGGTGTTCAAGAACAGAAGCAATTGAAGAACAACCCACAAGAACAATCCAATTCAAATATTTTTATAAGTAGTTTACGCTGAATTAAACATGTTAGGAATGTTGGTGAATAAACCTAGCGTTATGAGAGAACCACGTAACATTTTAGGGATCTCCCTCGATGAAATCCAAACTCAAGATCGAAGGTTTCTTGGCGATTTCTTGTTTTCTCTTCTCTTTTCTCCTCTTTTCTCTTTTCTCCAAGCCCTCTCATGAATTATAATGTTCATAAACTTAAAAAAGACTTATTTCACCCCAATTATTTTCTAAAAAAAAATTAATATAATTAAGAAAAGACTAATTTTCCCTCACCTAATCTGGATTAGACTTTCCTTAATCCAACAACATATCTTCTGAAAGGCATAACTCAGTTAAATGAACTCGAAAACACGCATACTTGGCGATACTGGAAAGATAATACTAAGAGTTTTCAAAACATAACAGGAACTACACCTAACTCATCCAGGGCTAAGATTAATGGTTGTTTGAAGTTGATAGAAAATTCACTTTTAACTACTTAAAAATAATAGGATTTCCATATACTTTTTAAAAATAAGTATATCAAGATTTTAAACTCCCTTCTAGTTCTTTATAGTTTCAAGATGTTGCAAACTTTCTGGTGGAGAAGCTAATGAAGAATGGGTTCTATTTCCCCCATTATCATTTCCCTGCTTGTTTTTTGGACAACCTCACATGAAATGCCCAATCTAATAACACTTGAAACAACCACTGGAGACCTCACAACAGATGCCTAAGTGGTTCCCACAATGTTGGGCGAGACACGAGGCTTACTATCCCTTAGCGTCGCACTACCCTTAGAATAGGCAGGTTTAGCTATGGAATAGTTATCATAGTACTCAATCTTTTTTTTAGGTGCATATACACTAGAAAAAGATGGAGCATTTCCCATCTGTTTATGTTGGAACTATGATCAGTTTGCATTACTCTTCTGTTGCATGGACTCATTCTATGTCTTACCCCTCTTTTTCTTCAACTCCTCTCTATCTTTCAACTTCTCTTACTCTACCTACTACACATATACCATTAAACATGAAATGTCAATGTCCCTAATAAGCATTGTTGCCCGGCCTTGTTTGCTGATAGACTGCCCAACACAAGTAAAAGCTTATTCTAGTTCTCCTATCCTTAAACATTGCTGGAGTATATTGGGATAGTTGGGTGATCTTCAACCCATTTTTACGAATACATAGAGAACCCGACATAAGTGTGAGGAAATCACATACATTGTCCTTGTTTAGTTCTCATAGAAAGAAACTGCACAAGAAAGCAAAACAGTCCCAACTCACAGGCAGTGCATCCTCAGTTGTACCCTCCTGCTATTTGTCCAACCAAGTCATAGCAACACTCTTTAATTGATATACATCTATCTCAACTCTTTCAGTGTCAGCAACATACATCACCTCGAATAAACTTTTTAGTTCCCCAGTGAAGTTCTATGTATCCTCAATAGAGCTTGAAACTTTTATACTATGTGGATTAATCCTCAAGAACTCACAAATCATCAAAGTGTAAGCCCCTTATCTCCTCTTTGCTCACCTACCTGATTTGTCACAACCTGAATCAAAATCCTAATTTCAACTCTAAACTCAACATTAGTATTTTTCATTGCGGTTGCACTTCAGGTGTATTGGGTAACTCTTGTTCCTCAACATTACCCTTATATGGATGACCTCTATGGAATATTTTTAGAGATTAAACTGTACTGCATGAAAAAAGTATGAAACAAGTGAAGGAATTCTTAACTATTGATGCCTCTTTATTATAGATGTGTCGCGCTTCACGCTGATAACTAGGACTCTACAGACACGACTTCATAGACTCCATAATACTGTTTGATTGCGGTGTCTAAAATCATGTTTGTCATGCCCCGAGACTACACTCTGGGCAGGACAGGCACTTAACGACCATTTTTGGCCTTGAGCGGATCCTTGTCTTAGATTACTTAAGTCAGCATTAGATTGTATTCACAATTGTAAAAATCAATAGCATCAAAGTGAACTGAATAATAATATAATATGTTTATGTTTAAAGATTGAACATACAACTTAGCCAAAAATGACAACCCAAGTCTTTAACATAAGAGTGATATTGGAAAAGACTACTGAACTACTAATTGTGTATGAATACTTTTAAACAATTGATATTGATTTTTTGACAAACCCCACAACATCATAATGAACTAAAATAGAAACCAAATAAAAGAGTCCTCCAGAATTCAAGGGGGCTCACCAACAGACTCTGAATGCTCAAGTTGGATAAATGGCGCGCTGGATATTGATCCTTGCTCCCTGCGTCTTCATCATAATACGATGCAGGACAACTGGCATCAGTACATTAAATGTAGGATTATGCGAGTTGGAATGCTAAAACAACATAGGCATGGAAGTGAAGCTGAAGAACTTACCTGACTCACCTCAACTCAACCATACTAGAAACATTTCAATATAAAGCAATTTAAGATCAATTGCACTATAAAGAAAAGATGTTTCAAATATAATTTCAAGTTTTTGTATATAAAAGGATACAACATAACTCTTAATGGTATGCAAATTAAAATAGGTGTGTTTATAAAAATACAATAACTTCTTTCAGATTTTCTCTAACCGAAAATTATCACATAAGATTTATAGTTATGATACAACGATCTAGCGCATGTTTCTAGCGCATCCTACACTGGGCCAAAGGTATAGGACCTGAACTACTAAGTGCATCAAAAGTATATTCCAATAAAGGATTCATCTAAAAATTATGACCCTTTTGTATCGATGGTGGCTAAATGGTTATATAGAGACGTGAGTTATCTAAACTCATGATCATCACCAATATGATGCTCAATACTACTCCAAAAATAGAATAGCTATGTTTTTAGAACATACTTCTTCTGTGATTTGAGATTAGTGCTCAAAAACATAGCTCAAAGATATCTTGGATATCTTAGTTTCCCTTCTTGCTTCATTTAGAAATCTTTTACACTTTTATGAAAAATAGCCCGTAAGCTCTTTGGAAATCTAAGTTTCCGTTCTTATTTATATTTGAAAACATTTTATATCCTTTGGGAATACTTATTCCCCATAAATTTTTTTGAAGAACAAAACATCAACTTTACTCTTTGCTAAACTCAAAACATAATTCTTAAAACATAGTTAAAACATTTGTGAAAGACTTTTTAAAACTTAAAGAATTTATCTTAACTTGCCTCATGATTGTGATTTTTAACTGCTTTTGAATTGACTCTTAAATGATTCTTGGATTGAATTATGGATTCAAGGATAATGATTTGTGATTGAAAGATCTCGTGATATTTAGGAAGGATTCTACATACCTAGAGATGAGAAATGACCGAAAATCAATATTTGAAGGTGGGTCAGCGACATGGAGGCATGATTAAATTTTTGTTAATAAAACGTCTTTTTGATGTAGAAAACAATGACTCGGGGAGCTGAATTTTAAAAATTGGGCACTATACGTGCGACACACAGCCACCCATAGATTTCTCCTGTCGTAATTTCTTCTTTTTTTTTCATCCCCAATTAATCCAAACATGGTTTTTTTTCTTAAATTAATTTTTTATTCAAATACCCAAAAAATGTACCTAAGAGCCTAACTTGAAATGACCCCATAATTCGATTTAACGAACTCAGAAACTTCAAAACTCAGTCAATTTAAAGAACAATATATGAATTCAAAAATATATATATCAAGATCATCAATATTCAAACTCCTTTAGGGTGAATAAAAATTGAAATTAAAATTCTTGGCACGTCGGAGAACGATGCCAATGTTATGAGAGTATCATATACCTCGTTGAAGTAAACCCTTAGAAAAAACACCAACTTTCTTGGTTGATCTTACTGAATTTGTCATTTTATCCTTCTTCTTTTCTCTTTCTCCTTTTTCCTTAGAGGTAGCATGAAATTCAAAATTTTAAAACTAGCTAATATCTGATTTGACACATATTGAACTCCTTAAAATGATTATAATAATAGGGTAGTGAAAATACTAAAATACCCCTTAAAACTACGGATTGAACATTTCCTTAATCCAACAACCCAACTTTCAAATGGCATAACATGCGAACTTGGGATCGGTCAAACTTGGGGGCGTTGGAAAGATCACTTCAATAACTTTTTGACCATAACTACAACCACACCTAACGCATCCTGAGTTAAGAATTATGATCGTGTGAATTTGACTTAAAACTCAGTTCAAATTACATAATTTTCCGGATTTTCTTTTTCTTTCTAAAAGTAACCATTTCAAGATTTTAAACTTCCTTCTCGTTCTTTCTAGTTTCAAGATGTTACATAACGTTTAAATAATATTTATTATCATCAATGATGAACGACATGCATTCAAAAGATATACTATGTATATTGGTTAAAAGTTTTATTATATACATTCTATTTACTCAATCCCTAAATTTACTAGTATTATTATTTAAATTTATGTTTTAACACCCCGTGAAAAAAAATCTTCCATTTCAATAAACATATAATCTTAAGTCGATACTCACTAAAGGACAAAGAAGATTATGGAAAGTAAATCATACTCTACATAAACCATTTATAGCAGACTCATTTTATACTATTAAAGAGAAACACACGAGAAGTACTTTTTCTTCTCCTAAAAGAATCAAATTCACTCTTTGTTTGTCATAAAACAAGGTGAAATGTGCATTTTAAACAATCAACTGAATATCCAATGATGGATGAAATATACAAGATATTGGTTTCACAACTTTGTTGAGTCCTACAACACATAAATGCCCATATCTTAATTCTTTCAACGGAGGACCAAATTTGAAGCCTCCTTTAATTCATTTTCCATCTGAATCTGACTGGCCATTCAAATTAAACTTTTATGGTTGCAATGGATGGAGGAATCTAAAAATGAAACAGAATGAATGGATTGAAATTATATAGGTCATCCATCACTGTCTATCAAAAGCAGCATGAATTTATGCAGCTATAAAGAGTTAAGTTTATAGAAACAAGATAGATTAAAAACTTATTTTTGGGTTGGCAGAAAGGTGGTGGTGTGAGATTAAGAGTTTGGTGTTTCTATGGGATGATTCTACCTTTACTCTTGAAGAGGTGATAATTTTGGGAAGTTTTTCTAGTTTGGGTGACTTTGTTTTGTCCCTCCTTCAATCCGCTAAGTTGGTAGAGATTAAAGAAAATCCTCACAAAGCGCAAAGGGATCTTATAATTTTTACTCTTCACACCAAAGAGGTTTTCCACATTAAAATTTTGTTTATTTTTCCTTCTAGGTTGATTTGTTTTCAGCCTAAACAGTTTTTTCTTGCATTATTTTGTCTTCTCTTGGTTCTAATATAATTGAATGTTTTGACTTGCATTTTCTTTGGCTATTGCCCTATTATGCACATTTATTTTTTGTGCTGAGAGTTTTTCTAGTATATAGGGATTTGGTCTTGTTGAAACAAGTTACGATAATGGCTTCATCCGAAGTAATGTGTAGAAATGGATACTGTTGACACTCAATTTTTGTCTAACATTTTCAAAATTCGTAACTTATAAGTTTTATTTTTTAATAATTCAAAATAGAATTTTTATAATAAGTTAGTATATGATCTTCCTTATTTGTCATATATTAGGATTTTTTATGAGTCAATTTTAGTGACATTATTTTTTGTCATAGACAATAAAATACATTCAAAGATTTGTTCATTGTGATTAGATACTTATTTCTCTTAAGTTGTATTTTTTACATGTCATTAGTTACATTCATAATATGTTTTTTAATATTTATTTTATTCGTTACATTTATTAATATTAATTTTAATATGTCTGAAAATTCATTCAAATATAATAAGATTTCATAAACAAATATTGTATTAACCGATGGTTTTGGCCACAGTTTAAATAAAATGATACTGTAGTATGAGTTGTTTTGAATTTTCTATTTAAACAATATTTTATTCATTAGTTCAAGGGTGGTGGATAATATTTTTAGACTAAGGTTAAAAAAAATTCCAAAATAGAAAAAACCCAAAAAGATTCTACTCCTATATTTTTGCACTAAAGCACCCGCCAGCCAAACCCCATCTCCATTCTTCTCCAATTAGTCATTGCCTGAAATGAAAGCCACAAAATGCCACCACTTTACAGTCACCCATAACCAGAAACTTCGGTGAACCACATTGCCAGACCTCCAAATGAACCGCATTTTTTTCAGACCCAAACGCAGACTACAAACTCCAAAGACCCAGTGTTAGTGAAAAAACATACAAGATAATAAAATTTCAAAATTACAATTGTAAATAAAATGAAGAAATTAATCTCTTTAGGCTGAGGTGCGGATATCTCGCTCTCTTTTAAGGAGATTCAAGTCCACCGCAACAAATGTTTTCACCGGTCCAGCAATAGTCCTCTTTGACTTGTCCCCTCCAGGACACAACAACCTTCACAAAGAATAACTCAACAACTCTGGATAAGAATTGAGTCCATAGATCCACAAAAATGAACACCTCCCATCAACTAATAAGAACTCTCTTTTAGACTAACTCTTTCACTCTTTGTTTTCTTTTGTGTTTTTTGTGTATACCAAACCAAATGAAGACCACCACTATTTATACTACAAGAAGTCTTCCTAGCAATGAATAGGAAGATGATGGAGGTAGTAAATAGTGAACATAATGGACTTAGGAGTTTCATAGGTTACATAGGTAACAATAGGAGTTACATAGGTTACAAAGAGTAATGGAGAAGTTATGAACGAAATAAAGTGATGGACAACCAATGCTAATGGATGATGTAGAAGTTATCCATTCCAATGTTTATTGGAATGTTTTTATCTCACAATTAATTCAGCCAATAAAACCAAAGTTAATGGCATTACATGGCTACAAAGTCAAAGATGAATAGCATGATTAAATTGAAAGTTTAAAACACAAATTCGTACCAATGGTCATTCTTATAACTCCAAAATAAAGCAATAGTTAAATATTACTATTAAAATGCTAATTATCTAACAGTCCCCCACTCATTTTTATATTTATATAAAAGATTATATAGGTTTAAGGAAGACTACTATGCATAATGAAGGTGTGCTCTCCACTGAACCTCCACTTAGTGAAACAGTAACTTTTGCTCCAGAGTCGTAGTGGTCTCAGACTTGAACTATGACTGCTTAAGGGAAATAAAATATCACTGCTCACACATAATAATCACTGTGTTGACATGAGCTTTAACATCCAGCATGTTATGGTCATGTGCTATCCCGGTTTCATGAGTGCATTTGAGAATAAGCCTCATTCTTATAGGAAGCGACCTACTTCTACCAATCACATAGGTGAAATTTTTCAAGAGTGCTCCTGTAAGATTAACACTCCACCAATACGGGCTACAGATATTTATTAAGATTTTTATCAACTAAACCTTCACAAACTACAGGAAACAATGCACTCACATCATAGGGAGGAAAAACATAGTGCATTTTTCACAACAAGTCATCATATGATTAGTTTTTCCCTTTGAACCTGGTCATAGGATCTCTAGTCCTGAGGTTGGGTTTCCTCATATATGACTCAAGGATTTGTAGGCTTCAATCCCATCCCCCTCGATGTGATCCAGAACTTTTCTCTTGTTAAGGCCATCGTAAGAGGATCTGCAAGATTATCACAAGATTTGACATAATCAACATTAATGGTACCATTTCTCAAATACGATCTTACATTACTGTGTTTCCTTCTTATTGGTCTGGATTTACCGTTGTAATAACGGTTTTGAACTCTACAATGCAGCGGTGCTATCACAATGAAATAAAATAGGAGGAATTGGTTTTTCAAACAAAGGAATTTGAAACAATAAATCTCTTAAGCAATTCACTTCCTCACTAGCTGAAGCTAAAGCAATTAGTTCAGCCTCCATGGTAGAGTTAGCAACTATAGGTTGCTTTTCTGATCTCCAACAAATAGCACAACCACCTAAAGTAAAGACATAACCAGTGGTAGAACAGTAATCCCTGACAAAGTGTTCAAATCTTCATCACAAAAGCCTTTAAGTACAACAAGTTATTTTTCAAAGAACAAACCACAATTTTTCGTTCCAATAAAATATCTAATAACTCTTTTTAAAGCATGTCAATGTTCATTACCTAGCTTACTTGTAAACCTGCCAAGTACTCCTACTGCATATGCAATATCATGCCTAGTGCAATCAGTCACATATCTGAAACTTCCGATGACACTAGCATATTCCTTTTGATATAATACATCATTTTAACTTTCAACAGGAAATAAGTTAACACTTGTATCAAAAAGAGTAGCAACATGCTTGCAATCATGAATGTTATATTTTTTCGAAATTTTCTCAACACAATGTGACTGGTCAAGGAAAATCCCCTCACATGTTCTGGTTATTTTTATTCCAATAATAAAATTTGTCTAACCAAGATCTTTCATATCAAAATGGCTTCTAAGAACATTTTTAGCTTCATCAATAACATTCATATTAGAGCCAAAGATCAACAAATCTATCAACATATAGGCGAATGATAAAATGTGAATTATTTCAAAACTTATGATATATGCACTTATCACACTCATTTGTTTTAAAATCATTTCCAATCATGCAGGAATCAAACTTTTCATGCCATTGTTTTGGTGTCTGTTTCAAGCCATATAGGGATTTAGTAGGTTTACATACTTTGTGTTCTTGGCCTGCTTCAACAAAACACTCGGGTTGGTCCATATAATTTTCTTCATTTAGGTCTCCATTTAGAAAAGCAGTTTTTACATCCATTTGATAAATTTGCAAATCAAAAATTGCAGTCATAGCAACTAAAAGTCTAATGGATGTGATTCTTGTTACCGGAGAAAAAGTATCAAAAAATTCTAGGCCTTCTAGTTGTTTAAAACCTTTTGCAACTAGCCTAGCCTTGTATTTATCAATAGAATCATCCGGTTTCAACTTTTTCCTTAGGACTCATTTGCAATCAATTATTTTACAACCCGGTTGTAAATCAACTAACTTCCAAATTTTATTAGAAATTAGGGATTCCATTTCATTATTTACAGCCTCTTTCCAAAAAAATAGAATCATGTGAAGAAAATGTTTCTTTTAAAAATAGAGGGTCATTTTCAACATTAAACACATAAAAATCTGGACCAAAATCCTTTTCTACTCTAGCTCTTTTACTTCTTCTAAACTCAAAATAACCAACTTCTTTATTTTTCGAAGTTGAAGTAGAAGAACTAAGTAGTGACAATATATTTTGTTCAATCCTTTGACCCCAACTATTTTTTGTATCAAAAGGAAATTTATTTTCATGAAAAATAGCATCACCAGATCCTATTACAATATTATATTCAAGATTAAAAAAGCTATAGGTTGTAGTATTTAAAGCATAACCAAGAAAAGCACAAGTAGTAACTTTCTTACCCAGCTTTGTCATCTTGGGATCCATTAGCCTCACAAAGGCTAGACAACCCCAAACTCTTAGATAACTAAAACTTGGCTTGTAACCTTTTCACAATTCAAAAGGTGTCAATTTAGACTGTTTATGAGGCACACGATTCAACACATAACAAGTAGTTAAGATAGCTTCACCCCAAAAATTTAAAGGTGCATGTGACTCAATAAGCATGGAATTTGTCATTTCAACAAAAGTTCTATTTGTTCTTTTTCTACTCCATTAGACGAAAAAGATTAAGGAGAAGGAGTTTCACGAATTATTCCCAATGATCTAACAAAAAATTAAACTCATTTGATTCATATTCACGGCCTCTATAACTTCTAATTCTGTTTATTTTTCTTCCAAACTGATTTTCAACATCATTGAGATACGTTTTGAAATTTTCAAAAGCATAACTTTTATTTTTCATCAAGTAAACATATTTAAACTTAGAAAAATAATCAATGGAATTGATAAAATATCTATTACCTCCACGAGTTAGAATTCCACCAAGTTCACAAATATCAGTATGAACTAATTCTAACAAATCAGTTTTTCTTTCAACTTGAAAATGAGGACTTTTAGTTATCTTGGCCTTTACTACAAGCCTCACACTTTTCAAAATTCTTTTTAACCATTGGAATTAATCCTAAGCTACTCATGATTCCAACATAACGATCATTAATATGACACAAACGAGCATGCCAAAAATTAGTAGAAGAAAGTATGTAAATAGAAGTAGAGGTTTTATTCATTTCAACATTCAACTTAAACATCCCATCACATGAATACCCCTTCCCCACAAAAATACCTTTCTTCACTATTGCATATTGATCAGATTCAATAATCCGTTTTAAGTCTGCTTTATTAAGAAGAAAACTAGACATAAAAATTTTTCTCATAGAAGGAGTATAAAGTACATCTTTCAATGTTAATATCCTTCCAGAAGTAAAACACAATTCAACATCTCCCTTTCCAAGTACTTGTGTAGTGTGAGCATCACCAAACATGATGGTTTTGGGCTCCTCAAAATGAGTATATTTTTTAAACCAGTCTTTGTCATAACAGACATGACAGTTTGCACCAGAATCAGCCCACCATCCATCAACACTCTCAACCATTTTTATGTCGGTAATTACCACCATAAAAGGTTCTTCGGTAACGTTTGCCTGAGGGTTAGGAACACGTTTCCGCAATCTTCAAAATCGAGCAATATGCCCACTCTTGACACAAACAAAGCATGGTCCCTTTTCTTGAACTGGTTGACTTTTTACTTAATGGCTTTCACCATTATTTTTCTTGGGAGGACTACCATTATTTTTCTTGAATTTTTTCTTCTTAGGCTTTAAAGACGTATTTTTGTGAGTATCTGGAGTAGCATTATTCAAAGCTATTAAAATTAACTTCGATGTTATGTTGTTCTCTTCTGTTTGTAAAAGTGCATCTTGGCCCCTTGCTTCTTCTTCCAAGCGGATTTTCATTATTAAGGTTTCAAAAGAGGTTTCCTTTTGTGTGTGACGCATAGTTTTTTTAAATTCCTTCCAAAAAGGTTCCTGTTTTTCCACTATGCTACAAACAATAAGGTTATCTTCAATTTTAATCTCTTCGGACCTAAGGTCTCCAACAATCATGATGAAGTCTTGAGCTTTATCTGCCAGTGATCTGTTGTCCACCATTTGGAATCGAAAATATGTACTAGATGCATATTTTTTCGCTCCAGTCTCTTCGGCATCATATTTACTCTGCAATGCCTTCAAAATTTTCTTTGCACTAGAGTAAGTTCTATCATAATAATCATAAAAACTATCATATAATACCGACACTTATAGGAATCACCATCGTACTTTTCCACTTTCTCTAGATGAGAAATAGTCTCATCATCATTCATAGTGGTGATGTGCTCTTCATTTGGATTCTTCTCGGTTAATACATAAGAAACATTGAGAAGACTTAAGTAGAAATGTACTTTACACTTCGATCTCTTGAAATGGTTACTATTAAACCTAAATGGCTTTTTAAGATCTCCCATCTTGACATCCGCAATTTTTTCAATTGTAGTCATCTTGAATCTCCTTAAAATTAATAGTGAAAAAACATAAAAGATAATAGAATTGCAACATTACAATCGAAAATAAAATGAAGAAATTAATCTCTAAAGGTTGTGGCGCGAATATCTCGCTCTCTTTAAGGAGATTCAAGCCTACTGCATCAAATGTTTTCACCCGTCCAGCAGTAGTCCTCTTTGACTTATCCCCTCCAGGATACAACAGTCTTCACAAAGTACTCAACAACTCTGGACAAGAGTTGAGTCCAAAGCTCCACAAAAAATAACACCTCCCATACACTAATAAGAACTCTCTTTTAGACTAACTCTTTCACTCTTTGTTTTCTTTTGTGTTTTTTGTGTATACCAAATCAAATGAAGACCACCACTATTTATACTACATGAAGTCTTCCTAGTAATTAATAGGAAGATAATGGAGGTACTAAATAGTGAAGATAATGGCCTTAGGAGTTTCATAGGTTACATAGGTTACAATAAGAGTTACATAGGTTATAAAGAGTAATGGAGGAATGAAGAATGGCATAAAGTGATCGACAACCAACGCTAATAGATGATGTAGAAATTATCCATTCCAATGTTTACTGGAATGTTATTATCTCACATTAATTCAGCCAATAAAGCCTAAAGTAATGGCATTACATGTCTACCAAGTCAAAGATGAATAGCATGATTAAATTGATCGTTTATAAACAAATGCCTACCAATTGTCATAACAGCAAAATAAAGCAGTATTAATATGTTAAATATTAATAGTAAAACGCTAATAACCTAACACCCAGATCCCTTCACCCTTCTTTCGAGCGAGATACGACCCCCAAAGCTCCATTCGTTCATCTCCTTTTTCCAGCTTCAAATCTTGAGACCAAATGATCCAAAGCTTGCACACGAGAACGAAATCCAAGCTCCACCTCAGACCACCAGAGAACAAGAAACCACCGCCTCCCATTTCCCTTCGAGCTCCATTACCTGATCATTATTAATGGATTAGCCAGCTTCAAGGTAAGCTCAACCAACATGCCGACCTCCGGCGAACTCCTCCCTAAAGTAGATCTCACCTTAAGTCTAAGAAACAATGAAGACAACACTAAGCTCCCTCAATCAGGTTCAGCTTAGTCTAAATTTTTTTATTATCATTCATTGATACTTGTGTTAATTTTATTATGTACAATTACTCAATGTTCTCTCTTTATTATTTATTACTTTTTATTTATTTGTTGTTTATGTTTCTCCTAAGTTGGTTTGGTTTTTTTGTCAATTGTGTTATCTAGTGTTTTTTGTTGCTCTTATTCTCACTGGTGTCTTTGTTTTATATAGTTATTTGTGTTGTTTTATTTCTTTCCGTTCATCTATCGCCTTAGAGATGTTTCTCTTTGTTATTATATTATTACTTTAATTATTTTTATGTTGAATAGATAAAAATTGTTAGCTTAGATATTTTATGGTTGCTGCTTTGATTTTGTTATTGTTATTTAATTTAGTTTTATAATTTTGTTAATGTTGTTGCTTCGAGTATGTCCATTCGTTACTTTGGTTATTGATATTATGTTAAAATTAACCACCTTGCTATCATATTTGTCTTTTTTCATCAATTTTCTTTATGAGCATTATATATATATATATATATATATATATATAATATATATATATATATATATATATATATATATATATATATATATATATATATATATACATATGGAAGAGTTTGGAAATCTACAATATTTATTTCATTGGAAAATTAAAACTAACAAAGCCGTTTAATAAAGCACAAAATGTCTAACAACACCAACCTTACCAATAATAACAAGACTAATAATAATAAACAAGGAAATTAAAGTTATATTTCACACAGTAAGTTAACCACACAAACCATAAAAAGACAACCTCTCTCTCTCTCTCTCTCTATATATATATATAGAGGTTGTCTTTTTATGGTTTGTGTGGTTAACTTACTCTTTGAAATATAACTTTAATTTCCTTTTTTATTATTATTAGTCTTGTTATTATTGTTACGGTTGGTGTTGTTAGACATTTTGTGCTTTATTAAACGGCTTTGTTATTTTTAATTTTCTAATGAAATAAATATTATAGATTTCCAAACTCTTCCATTTTAATAAGACGGGTTTTTATTTTGCAAAATATTATTTAATTCATTCATTTTTATTCAAATTCATTTAGCATTAATACTTTACTAAGTGTCTTGATATGTAAGCGGGGTTTCTTTTTTTTTAAGCTTTTCGAATTGAGTTCAAGTTATATTCTTTATTTGTTATTATATATTACTAGATAAATTACCCATGCTTCGAACGTGATTGAACTACTTTATTAAGCTTACATATGATCATTTAATAATATTTTTATTTTCAATACATAATTGGCAAAAACGTTTTATCTTTAGGAAAAACGCTTCTCCGAAATCTTTAAGTGCTATATTTTTTAAAATTTTATTTTGTTTATACAAAAGTTATGAGTCATAGATAGATTTAAAGTATGAGATAGAAGTTTAAGAAAGTCTCCCTGGACATAGTTGGCAAGATGTAATGAAAAATTTTAAATTGTGATAAATTATAAAGAACAATATTAGACATTAAAAAAGATACCAAAAATTATTGAGCAACAACACTCCCAAGTAAAGTGAAAAATCAGGCCCATACAAGATCATTAGTAACTAAATTCAATGGAGGATTTTGACCTCCTTTCTTATTAACCTCAATGAATATCTTTTTTACTATTATATGCCATATCAAGTATATTCTTAAAATGACCCTAAAATTGTTATCATCATAAAAAAAATTTGTCATTGTTTCACAGTAGAAATTGCTGTTTTTGAGGTTTCATATCACCATCCCAACTTATTTAGATTAAAGCATATTTATTGTTATTGTTATAGTACGTAGTAACAATGTTAATGCAATTTTCAACCAAGCAGTAGGTGACATATGAATGTTCACAAGGGATATTGTAAATCAATATTTTGACACATAAACATATTCAAATGTAACAACATAATTTATGAGCTTTTGAACACAAAAATATCGAAAATTATTATAAAATACCTTATTTTCCTAACAATCTAGAAGAAAAAGGCATGTTTCTAATATATTTGTCAAAAATATAATCTTTTGGGGTTGTATCAAAGATTACGCTTCGCAAATTAAATTGAATTGGAAGAATATAAAAGAAAGAGTTATTTCTTTTTTATTAAAGTTTAAAAACATTATCAATAGAATGAGTTATCACTACCGCAAAAATGATCTTTCATGATAATTATAGCTTAATTATCATTAAATATGTATTTTTAGAGGAAATTGATACTCTGTATAAATGTTCCTAAAGTATATAGAATCATTGAATTAAATGACAATTAATTCATGTCGATAAATGTTGTAGCACTCTTTGTGAATGTGCATAGTATTGTCGATAAAAAATAATTTTGTTATAGTGTATTTTAGGCATTTGTTAGTTTCACTTAAACTTAATATCATATTACGCTAAAAAATAAGAAGAGAATAAATATGAATATTTGTTAACTTGCAATAAAAAAATGTGGTTATACAAAAATTCTAGAAATAGTGCAATGACATACAAAATGTTTGTACCATAAGAAATAATCCATATAATATAGTAAATGTGGCAAACAAGAAATCAGCAATTTTGGTTCTTTTTAAAAAACTTCATCATTGATTCCGTATTAATTATCTAATATTTGTTGTTTTCTATCAAGTATAGCACAAACTACAATCAATTTTATCAAAACGTAAATGAAGAGAACCTGTTCAAACCAACAAAAGAGAATATAAATTTTCAATCTTTCTCACTTGAATTTTGAACATAATTAAAAAAAAGTCATCAAAATACCAAAAAGAACTTGCAATAGATACATGCATCACTATGATTTAAACTAAAAAATTAAACTTCATGAAATAGGAGGAAAAAAACATTGAGAAATGAAATAGACTTTCTAAGAAGCTTAATTAATGTATTTGAATTCGAAAAAAACATAAAAACTAAAAGATTTGTTTACTAAAAACCAAATATAATGAACTCCATCATCAACAATTTAGCTGTGTATGAGTTGTGCACTAAGAGGTCCAAGAGTAATAATGTAGCATTCCAATTGAAAATCAATTTTGTTTGTTTATATTAAGAAGCCTGTACAAAGGGACACAAGAGAAGATCAAATTTCAATTATCCTTGCTGAAATTTTAACATAGTTAAATAAAGGTCACCACATAAGAAAAAACAAATTATCGATTAATCACTATGACTTATATTAAAGTTTAAGCTACATGAAAACATTAAAGAATTAAACAAACTTCATAAAAACTAAAAAAAAATTAATGTATTTTAATTTGATTACCCTGTAGTGGAGAAAAAACCTAAAAATTATAGTGGCAAGCAATTCCTCTATTTATATAAAACATAGGGTAGTGTGAACAAATATTTATTGTGTGTTATTGGAAAAATTACAACTCTTTGAAAAAGTGACAATCCTTTAGAAATGTCACAACCTTTCATAAAAGTATGAGTTCTTTACAAAAATCACAACTCTTTATAAAAGTTACAACTTTTCAAAAAAGTCACAATATTTCATAATTGTCACAACTTTTCAAAAAAGTCACAACTTTATATAAAAGTCACAACTTTTCATGAAAATGGAAGGGTAGTTTGTGAAATAAATAAATTTAAAAGAGAATTCTTGTTTCTGGTGGATCCATGTAGGTGGGCTTAGGGTTCTCTTTTATATAAATATATGATTGATGATAGGCAAATATATGTCAATTGCTATATTATTATTTTTACCATATTACTTGTGAATATTTCATATTTATTATACTTGTATATTTGTTTTTATCTGCTCCTCAATTTGAAAAAATGAATTTAGTCGGGACACACAATTGTTGATTTTGAGTAATGATTTCCACCTTCCCTTTAGAATAACTTAAACCTCTTACTTAGAATTTCTTCATTTCGTCGATCACTTTATTGGTTTCCTAGTTTTCCTAATACTAGGTGGCAAATCATTAGAAAATTCATTTATTCTTCAAATTCTATAAAAATTGAATTAATACATTATTTTTTGAGTCATCGCGACATTGTTTCTTATTTGAACAAAGAATGGATGTAAAAAAAATAGATTTGACATTCATAAACTTAGTATTTGGTCGCCATTGTTCTTGGTTAAAGTTTGGGCTTGGGAGAGGGTGGTATCTTTGTATCCAAGAGTAGGCTCCAGATTAGAATATAGTTAACGGAGGTAAGAATAGGACGATAGGACAATATTAAAGAATTGGGTGCAATTAAAGTGAGCTCTAAAATTCACTCATCGAGAGAGTTTTTTGATGGAGGCCATACACCTTGGCTGTGGAAGGTTGGTCGATTCCCATTTTTTTCAAGGACAAAAAAGACTGGTGTAACACTACAAAAATCTGAGAATTGTTATAGAGAGACTAAAATGATTGTCAAAAGGTTTATACAATGTTTTAAGGTCTATTTTAATGAATATAAGTCATTTAAGAAGTTTAGAAGTGAAAATGTCCATGACGCCTGAAAACTAGTGAGAAAATAAGTACTAGCGAGTCTTAGATTATTTTACTAGCTTTTAGAAGTCAGAAAATGATGAAATTTGGTGGAAGGGTGGTTAACACGTATTTTAATTAATTCATAGTCAAAACTTATGTCACGACTCCCCAAGGACCAACCAAGGGACTTTGAGGAGGACCCTTGCTTATGTGGTCGAAGGATTGCCCAAGGCAGTATGACCCATGACTTGTACTCGATTATCCGTGTGTCAATCCACGGGGCGTCGATTGCTCGTGATGAAAACTTAGTAATTTTCATCAAGACATGTTTTGGACCAGTGTCTGACCCAAACGACGGACCAACACGACGGAGGGTCTTATGGCCGTCGCCCACAAACGGACCGTTTGTCAGGGTCTCGTATATGAGGGCCTGAGTTGCTTTTACATGTTTTAAGTTGATTTATGTTAACTCGTTAATGGGTTATTTAATTTTTTGGCTGTTAAGTTAGGTCTAATTAATTTAGATAACAACCTATATAAAGCCTCTAACCTAATTAGACTAACCTATGCTCTCATAATTCCCAAACCAAAACTCTTTTTCTTATGCTCCTCTTTCTCTCTCACAATGAAACTCCATTGAAGACCAAGCTAAGGTGGGTTCAAGGTCTGCAAATGGGAAAATTTCTCCATAAATCTTCATTAATTATTAAGGTATGGGATTCCTTTCACCTGGACCTCTTTCCTCAAAGGGTTCCAAAAAAATGATTTCAAAAGTTGGATTTTCAAGTAGGTTTTCATCCAATAAAAAATTATTGTTATTGAATACTTCGTTTATAATTTTTTTTTTCATATTATGAATATATTAGCATGTATTTTAACTCAATTATGTTATTTCTTTATGAATTGGTTTAGTTTGTAGAAGATGACCTATTCCCGTTAACACAAGGTTGTGTTCTTGCTATGAATTGTGTAATGTTTTTTGGGTGAATTGATTATTCGTTGAATTACTACTAGGTAATGATATTGTTTAAATTACTAATATATTAGGCTGAATTATAGTCCTATCATGCTATTTCTTGAGTAATTTATATAGATTATGACTTTGACCTATGTCTCTTGTATTAAGTTATGAACTAGTGGTGGATTGTAATGTAGTTTTTCAATTAGCCTTGTATCATGTTGGTTGTTGTTATATGATGATAACGCACCCTAATTGGTTTGAGTTAAGGGTTTATGATAAGACCTTGATGACATATTATGAAGGAGACTTGGTAAGCCTTGTGATCCGTATTATTTACTTCAATTATGGTTAATTTTGATTAAGTCATGATGTTGTATTGGGAGTATGTCTTGCAATAAGATTGGTAGGATTGGTATGATTTTGAATAAAAATGTCTTGACTACGGTTTGTGAGAGGTTTGCTAAGATGTAAATGTTATATAAGAATGGTGATGATTGACCAATATGTCTTATTATCAAGTGATATGTAAATGTGCTAACCTCACTTATATGAATTGTAATGAAAGGAATATACTCATGAACTTCTTATTTAAATATGATTATGATGATTGTACAAGTTATAAACCCTATTACCTTAATTAAGTTATGATTATTAATAAAGACATTTCAAAAAAGCGACTCTAGCTTAGCAACGAGTGTAGTAGGGTGAGAATTGTCCCTTCCCACATAGAGAAGGTAGGATAACTAATGTAATATTTATATTGGAGACTATGATGCATGTAGAATAAAGAGGGTCTCAAATATATCTCTGTTTCTTGAACTATGTTTCCCTATAGAAATACTAGCTAGTGGATCCACGTAATTGCTATATTCATTTTTTGAGACTTCCTTGGAAAGTACTCCGCCTTCCTTCGATGTAGGGTTCCATGACACAAGAGTCCACATTAGCTCATTTTGTCTATGTCGGTTAAGGCAAGATGTTCCCAAAAGGTAAAATAAATTAAAGGAATGAACTCTAACTAGGATAACCTAAGAGGTTTAGCTTAGTCTACGTAGGGGTAAGGGACTCTACCTATACATTGCACTAGTTGGCCTTGAAGGAAGTATTAGAAGGATGTTCTTATGTGTGGATATGCTTATAATGGTACATGATATGTATATGATGAACTTGCACATTGTTGATACTATATGATGATTGGTTTCACTTATGAATATGTGCTTGGTCTCTAATTCTAAAGTATAATGTTATGTACTATTAAATTCCATGCTATGTGAAGTGGGATATTGGTTGTGATTCTTGTCGGGTTAGTTGATTAAGTAAGGTTATGGGGCTTTGCTTGGTCATTGCACTTGTTGATTCAATAGGGGTTCTTTGGTTATATTATAATGAACTCTTATTCATACTTGTGGCTATTATAACTTGATGATAGAGTTGCCTTGACTATGTGTCTAATTATGTGGTACGCATGTTGATTTGAATAGACTTAGTGTTGTTGGTCTTGTGATGTACATTCTTTAGACTTAATGAATATTTCTTATTGATTGGTATGGTTTTATTGAATGTTCATACGGCATTCTAAATGAAAAATAGCATGTTCTAATGAAATATCCCTTTTTAGCATGACTTCATGATATATGTTCATACAATCTCAAACTTAGTACAAGCGGTGTACTCACCCCATTTCTTCCTTTTTCCCAAACATTTTTTGTTCTAGTTGTTGAAGGGCTTTGAGACGAGTTTGAGGAATAATTAGAATACTCCAAGTTGAGTAGTTCCTCATTTTCCGAGGGCAATGCAACTATCAAGCTAATGAAGTTGTTTTAGTCTTAAGACTCTTATGTTCTTTCCATTTCATTTGAGTACTAAACATTGTATGAACTATATGTGGTCTTATTTCACTAATTTATAGGTTAGGTGAACATTATTATACTCTTATTAGATGGTTATGAGATAAGACATCCATTTGAGACTATCTGATATTTCATAAATCTTTGTGTAATAAAAGTAGAAGTCTAATTAATCTTCTAATACTAAGGGTCTATGTATATATATATATTATATATATATATATATATATATATATATTATATATATATATATATATATATATATATATTATGTGTATTTAGAGGTTTACGTAAATCTCTATGTAGAGGTAATAAAAAGCTTTTTTATATTTCTGTATTCAGAGCTATGAATGTAATGATGTAAGCTAAGAGGCTCATCTTAGTCCTCAAAGAGGACGACGGCGTTGGTTACGTCTAAGGGGTGTTCCCCAAATTTGACAAACTTTGTGTCAGAGCATGAGGATAAATATCTTTGAGTTGAATTCTCTCTCAACCACGTCTATGTAAGTTCATATTCATAATTGTGAAGCGCACCACACTTATGAATAGGAAAGTATGTGATGCTTAGGAAACTCTAACTTTATTGGAAGTCCAATATCGTGTCTCTAGAGTTTAGCTCTATGTTCTTCTTGTATATAATACTTTTATTGTGATTATAGGCAATGAATACTCGAACAAATTCGGCACGAAGACTTGAGGAAGATATTTCCAATGCGGGAGTTCCGCCTCGTGGTGATCAAGACCCTCCACTTGAAGAAGATTTTAATGATGACCAAGCTTCGGTCAGTCCTCTTCCTTTAACGGATGGTAACATAAGGGTTGTGCCCTTCCAAATGGCCTCAGTCATTACTACTCAAGCACAATCCATCACTACCCAAGCTTAAGTAGTGACGACCCAAGCTAATCTGGAGGTTTTTTTCCAAGCCAACCAATAAGTTGGTAGCATGGCCTCCCATTTGAGTGATTTCACTAGGATGAATCCCCCTACTTTCTATGGGTCCAAGGTTGAAGAAGACCTCCAAGAGTTCATTGATAAAATCTAGAAGATCCTCTATGATATGGGGTTGAATACAAGTGAGAAGGCCGAGTTAGCCACTTACCAACTCAAAGACAAGGCCCAAGCTTGGTACGTCCAGTGGAGAGACAGTAGGCCTTTAAGGGGTGGACCGGTGACTTGGGATGTTTTTAAGAAAGCTTTTCTTGATAGATTCTTTCCTAGGGAGAAGCGGGAAGCTAAAGTGGTGGAGTTCATCAACCTTCATCAAGGTATTAGTGTGCTTGAATACTCCTTAAAATTCACTTAATTGTCAAAATATGCTCCATCTTTTGTTTTCAATCCTAGGAATGAAATGAACCACTTTGTGTGATTGGAGTGTCGGATGACTTGCAAGAGGAATGTCATTCGCTATGCTACATGACAGTATCAATATTTCTCATATAATGGTTCATGCCCAACTAGTGGAAGAGGCAAGGGCTAAGAGGAAGAGTAGACATGCCAAGAGGGCGAGATCTTTTAATGGTGGTTTTTTAAAGGGTAGGCTTGAGATTCAAGACAAACCTAGGTTTAAGAAGAGGTGTCTAATAAAGTTCCTTCCAAGATCCTTAAGGCTAGCAATGATAGGGTGTCTAACCATAAGCCTGAAAAGGGAAGGGATACTAGTTCACAAACTAAGAAGCCAACTTGTGGAAAGTGTGGCAAGAAGCACTATGGTGATTTTCTTAAGGGAACATTGTTTTGATTAAGGTAATAGTAGGCACAAGGTTCAAGATATCCCAAACGGGATGAGGCAAGACAAGGAGAGTGGACAAGCAAGTGGTTCTAATGATGCTCCGATGAAGAATCACTTTTATGCTCTCCGCTCTAGGGGTGAGCAAGAGACTTCTCCAACGTTGCAAACGGTATGTTGAAATTATTTTCCATTAATGTATATGCTTTACTTTATCAGAGTTCTACATCATATTCTTTTACTCCCTTAATAGATAAGAAGTTTGACACTTTTCACGACATCTTCGATGAACCTTTTATGGTCTCTACCCCGGTGGGTGAGTCAGTTGTTGCACATAGGGTGTATAGAAAATGTTAATAATGTTATCCAATAGAATTACTTATGTTGAACTAGTAGAACTTGATATGTTTGTTTTTGATGTAATATTGGGTATGGATTGGTTGCATGATTGTTGTGCCTCTATAGATTGTAGAACAAGGGTGGTGAAGTTTAACTTTCAAAATGTGCCCATTTTAAAATGGAAGGGGGAAAACTATATTCCTAGTCGTCGTATCATCTCTTGTTTTGAAAACTTGTAAAATGATCTTTAAAGGGTATTTATAACATATAGTAAGAGTCCAAGATTTAGACTCCGAAGTTCCTCCCATAGAGTTGATCCCCATAGTGAGGGAATTTCCGGAGGTATTTGATATGATCTTCCCGGTATTCCTTCCGTACAGGAAATTTATTTTGGTATCGACTTGTTACTGGATACAAATTCCATTTTAATTCCTCCTTATCGGATGGCTCCTGCCGAATTGAAAGAGTTGAAGGATCAAATCAAATATCTACTAGACAAAGTCTTCATTAGACCTAGTATTTCTCCATGGGGTGCTCCATTTTTATTTGTGAAGAAAGAAGGATGGGTCTCTTAGGATGTGCATTGATTATCGCCAACTCAATAACGTCACTATTAAGAACAAGTATCCTCTCCCTTGGATTGAAGACTAGTTTGATCAATTCCAAGGGGCAAGCTACTTTTCTAAGATTCACTTGAGATCAGGGTATCACCAACATAGGGTGAGAGGTGAGAGTACACCAAAAATGACATTTTGGACTAGATATGGTCACTATGAGTTCTTAGTAATGTCCTTTGGTCTCACTAATTCCCCGACGACATTAATGGATCTCATAAATAGGGTGTTTGGAATTTTCCTAGATTCATTCGTCACTGTTTTGATTGATGACATCTTGGTATATTTGTAAAATGAGGGTGATCACATGGACAATTTGAGGTTGGTGGTAGAAGTGCTTAAGGAGAACCAATTATTTGCCAAGTATAGCAAATGTTAGTTTAGGTTGAGGTCGGTGGAGTTTCTTGGTCATATCATCTCTAGTGAGGGAGTTTAGGTATCTCCAAGGAAAACCAAAGTGGTTAAAATTGGCCAAGAACATTGACTCCAATGGACATTAGTAGTTTCTTGGGTCTAGCGGGTTATTATTGGAGGTTTGTGGATGATTTTGCGTCAATTGCATTTACCTTGAAACTTTGACCCAAAGGAGTAAGAAATTTGAGTTGTCGGAGGCATGTGAGAGAGAATCTACCAAATCTTAAAGGGTAGGCTTACTTTCGCTCTGGTGCTGACTTTACCAGAGGGTACCAAGGATTTCATTCTGTTTTGTGATGCATCTCGAGTGGGTTTGGTGTGTGTGATTATTCAACATGGGAAGGTAGTAGCCTATGCCTCAAGACAAATCAAGGTACATGAGAGGAACTATCCAGCTCATGATCTTGATTTAGCGGCCGTGGCATTTGCTTTGAAAATGTGTAGGCATTACTTGTATGGTGTCCATGTTAATGTGTATACTTACCACAAATGTCTCAACTATGTGTTTACCTTAAAGGAGTTGAATCTCTGACAAAGAAGGTGGTAGGAATGTTCAAAGATTACGACAAGAGTGTTTTCTATCACCCGATAGGGCAATTGTGCTTGCAGATTCTTTAAGTCATATGACCATGAGTAGTGTGTCTATTCTTGATGAAGCCAATAAAGACCTAGTGAAAGATATTCATAGGCTGGATAGATTGAGAGTGATGTTGGAAGATTCTCCGAATGGTGGTTTTAAGATCCATCGTAACTCTTAGTCATCTTTGGTAATTCAGATTAAGTCCAAACAACACCTTGATCAATCATTGATGCAATTGAAGGAGTTGGTTATTAGTAAGCCTAATGAGTCATTCTCCTTAGTGGATGGTGTCTTATGGTATCGAGGAAGGTTGTGTGTTCCTAATGTTCTGAGGAATTGGATCCTTGAGGAAGCTCATGGGACTCATTACTCCATTTATTCGGGTTTCACAAAAATGTATAACGACCTTAAGAAAGTGCTTTGGTGGGAAGGTTTGAAAAAGGACATAGCGGAATATATTTTTAAGTGTCCAAATTGCCAACAAGGAAAGCCAAACACCAAAAGCCGAGTGGTTTACTTCAAGAAATCCAAGTTCCTACTCGGAAATGGGAAGACATCAATATGGATTTTGTGGTAGGTTTGCCTCGGACACAAAAGCAATATGACTCTATATGGGTGGTTATGGATAGGTAGACAGAATCTGCTCATTTATTTCCGTCAAGACTAACTTTTCGGTAGAGGATTATGCAAAGATCTTCATTGGATAAGATTTTGTGTGTCCATGGTATTCCGTTATACATCATATTAGATAGGGGTACACAATTCACACAAAGGTTTTGGAGGTCATTCCATCAAGGGTTGGGTACCAAGGTCAAGCTGAGCACCACTTTTCATCCCCAAATGGATGGTCAAGCGGAGTGTACTATTCAAACCCTTGAGGATATGCTTAGGGCATGTATCATTGATTTCAACGGAAACTGGGATAAGCATTTTCCTTTGGTGGAGGATGCTTACAATAATAGCTACCGTTTATAAATATTTATAGCTCCTTATGAAGACTTATATGGTCGGAGATTTAAATCTCCAATTTGATGGTTTGAAGTTGGTGAGTCTTTACTTTTGGGTTCCCATTTAATTTATAAGACTTTGGAGAAGTTTCATATCATAAGGAACTAGTTCAAAACAGCCTCTAGTCGGGTAAAGTCCTATGTCGATCATAGGAGAGGGAATTAGAGTTTGAAGAAGGTGATAAAGTGTATTTGAAAAATGCGCCTATGAAAAGGGGTGGTTAGATTTGGAAAGCAAGGGAAGTTGAGTCCTAGTTATGTGGGTCCCTATGAAATCTTGCAAAGTGTTGGTAAGGTTTCCTACGAGTTAAAATGACCTAGTGAATTATCTTCGGTTCATCTGGTTTTCCATGTTTCTATGCTTAAGAAGTGTATCGCTATTCCCGAGTCTATTCTTCCTATTGAAGGTCTTGGTGTGAAGTATAACCTCTCATATGAGGAGGTTCCGGTTCAAATCCTTGAAAGGCAAGTAACAAAGTTGAGGAATAAAGAGCTGGCTTCCGTAAAGGTGTTATGGAAGAATCACCTAGTTGAAGGTGCAACATGGAAGACCGAGGCCGACATGAAGTCCCATTACCCTTATCTATTTGAAAAGCAAGGTTTTTTATTCCTATTTATAATTAAAATGATGACTAAAATTGAAGTTTCTTCGATTTTAGTGAAGTTATGCAAAAATGTGCATTTTTGGAATCATTACAGTAAGTAACAGTGAAATGTACCTTTTACTTGAAAATGTAGCTCTTTGGCTTGTTTTGAGTTAGGTGGTGAATTTTGATATGGTCATTCTTTATTAAATGATATGTAGCTTGTTGGTAAGTTGAACTTTGGCGTAGTTGACTCATGTAAGGTATGCTGAGCTCTTGTTGTTGCGAGAAGGATATTCCTCATAATGTAATGATGAGTCTTGAGTGTGGTAATTGAAGCTTTTGAATTGACTTGTGTAAATGATATGATTGATGTTGTAAATGATATTATAATGTATTTTTGTTGGTTGGGGTGCTAGTCTTCAGTCAATCCCTTCCTCTCAAAAGAATTTAGTGTCATTTAGGGACGAATGTTCGTAAGGGGGGATAATGTAACACTTAGAAAATGTAAGACGTGTTCTAGAGCCTAACATAAATTTCAAAAGATTTAGAAATTTTTTAAAGGTCGGCTTTAATGAATATAAGTCATTTAGGAAGTTTAGAATTCAAAACGTCCAAGAACGTCCATGACGTTAGGAAATTAGTTTAAAGAGGTACTAGCGAGCCTTAGCCTATCTGACTAGATTTTAGGAGTTGGAAAATGATGGATTTTAGTGGAAGGGTGATTAAAAGGTATCCGAGTTAATTAATAGTTTAAAATCGGGGACGATTCCCCAAGGACCAACCAAGAGCCCTTGAGCAGGACCCTTGCTTATAGGTCAAAGGACTACCCAAGGTAGTGTGACCAATGACTTGTAGTCGATGATTCGTGTGTAAATCGATGGGGCGTAAATTGCCTAATTTATGAACACTTAGTTATTTTAATCAATACTGGTTTTGGACCACTCTCTAACCAAAACGACGGACCAACACGACATAGGGTCCTGTGGCCGTCGTCTCACAGACGGAGCGTTGGTCGGGGTCTCGTCTGTGAGGGCCTGATTTGTTGTACGTTTTAGTTGATTTAAATTAATTAATTAAGAGGTTATTTAATTTTATTGGGTGTTAAGGGAGGTCTAATTAACTTAGGTAACAACCTATATAAAGACTGTAACATAAATAGACTAACTTAATCTCTCATAATTTCCAAAACTCTCTTCCTTCTCCGTTCCTTCTGTCTCCCAAAGAAACCCCATTGAAAAATGTGCATAAGGCTTTCTAAATGAAAAATATCATGTTCTAATGATATTTTCGTTTTTAGCATGATTTCATGGTATGTGTGCATTTGGTCTTATACTCAATACAAGTGGTGTACTAACCCCATTTCTTCCTTTTTCCCAAATATTTTAGGTTCCGATCGTTGAAGGGCTTTGAGATGACTTTGAAGAAGACTTGGAATTCTCAATCATCCTAGTTGGGTAGGTCCTCATTTTCCGAGGTAAATGCCACTATTAAGCTAATGAAGTTGCTTTAGTTTTAAGAATGTTATGTTCTTTCCTTTTCATTTGAATACTAAACATTGTATGACCTGTATGCAGTCTTAGTTCATTGATGTATGGGTTAGGCCCAAATTATTACAATATTGTTTTATGGTTACCGTACAAAACATCCATTTGAGACTGTGATATTTTATATATCTATGTGCAATAAAAGTAGAAAACTAAGTAATCTTCCTATAGCAAGGGTCTATGTATGCTCGATATATATCTATTATGTGTATGTAGATGTCTACGTAAACCTCAATGTAGAAGTAATGAAATGTTTTTTAAAATTTCCATATTCTGACCTATGAATGTAATGATGTAAGCTAAGAGGCTAGTATTAGTCCTCAACGAGCACGCCGCCGCTAGTTAAGTCTAGGGGGTGCTCCCTGGATGTGACAACTGGACAATAGTTGGAGGGCAAAATTTGGATATAAAGATTGCCTCTTTTGTTTGATACATAAGGGAATTTGAGCTTTTTAGTTTTGATTGTCAAGAGCCCTATCGACCAAATTCGGTAGGAATGCAGTTTGGATTTCATCAAGACTTCCAGAAAGACATTCCTCTTTCGCCTTCAAATCCAGAGCTTGTCTCGTACAACAACAGCAGAGCTATCGATTCTGATTTATGGTTATACTGTTCGTCTACGATGTTTTAACCGGATGTTACCAAAAATGATATGAAATGATGGAGAAATGAAACTAATTGAGATGTTTGTAATGTTCTTCCTGATCTACCGAATGAAAGACAAGTGGAGAATTACCTTGAGGTTTATCCTGGTTTTTCTCCTCATTCGAATCAGAAGCATATTGCACAATAGAAAATGACAGGGAGAATTCATATATGGAGGTTTATCAAACAATGGCTGTAGAATGAGGAGAAAAAGCAGAAGGAACTTCAGGGTAATTCTCCACTTGACATTCTTTCGGTAGATGAGGAATAACATCACTGACATCCCAATTAGTTTCGTTTCTCTATCATTTAAATTCTATGTAGTTACATGAGTTTCAAACAACCTATACTGATAGTATAACCTCAAATCAAAATCAATAGGTCTTTTGTAGTTATACTAAGCAATTTGTAAACTAGTAGGCCAGTGAGGAATCTATTTAGGGAAGTCTGATCATATCCAAATTGCATTTGCTACCCGATTTGGTCGAGAAGGATCTTAACAATCAAATCAAACAAGCTCAGATGCGCTCAAGTATATGATGAACGACTGCATTTCTATATCTAAATTTTTCTCTCAAACTATTGTTAGCTCTTCTTTATCCTTGTAAAACCTTGGAGTTGACCAACACTCCACAGACTAGGTGTATGGCCTTCATCTAAAAAACTCTCTGGATGAGTGAATAGTAGCCCTCACAATAGTTACACGTGATTGTTTCTTATTGTGCCATCGGCATATTCTCACCCCACTAACTATTTTGTAATTTGGTGTCTGCAATGGAAGCAAAGATACCATCCTCTCCCAAACCCAAAAATGGACAAAGAACACTAGGAACCAAAGACTATGTTTATGAATGTCAAATTTGTCTTCCTTTCAACTGTCAATTTTTATGAAGCCATTATCATAACCTCTTTTAATGAGCCCAAATCCCTATATATAGTAGAAAGAACAACAGGAGCTGAAGAAAGATTAGCACAAAAAAATGTGCATGACAAGGCAATAGCCGAAGAAAACCCAGGTCAAAACTTTTACTTCTTCTTGACCTAGGATAACACAAAATAATGCAAGAACAAATTGTTTAGGAAACAAACAAATCAACAAGGTAGGAAAATAAATCAACACACAAGACAAAAATTTAACATGGGAAACCTCTTCGGTGTGAATAGTATAATCCACAAGGCCAAAGCTCATATAAAAAAAACCCGAGTTATAAAAATTTTCTCCCAAGTGAAAGCAACATAGTGTCAAACAAGGAGAAACACAACGACAAAATAACACAAAAAATTAGAAAAAATCGAAGGAGATTGAATACCAAATCACAGCTACTATTATCTAGAAAAATTATAGATCTACACGACTCCAAATCAACCTTTCTAAGTTCCCAAACAAACATCAAATTGAAAGGAAAAATCTGTCATAAAAATAAACTCAATCAGATGAAAAACGAAGCGAGAATCACAATTTGAAACTGGCTGCTACAGTAAAAAGAACCCCAAATTTCCAAGAGATTTTACTAACAACATCAGGTAGTTAGTATTCTACTACAAATTACCAACATATTTCTAACTGAATTATATTTTGATACTTAACAACAAAATTCTAATTGATTACCACCCAAAATCTTAATAGCTATGTATTTTAGTTGGCAAATATGACGGGAAAAAATGCTGCCAAATATAGCAATAGTATGTCAATAGATTACTAACTGAAATGTTACTAACGCACACCTTTTGTTTGTGATATTACCTATGAAGTATATATCTATTGGTTAATATGCCTAAAAAATTGCTTAAGTAATTTATCAACATATTACCAATGAATTACTAACCAAACCTTTACCAATGACAAAATTTTATTGCTAAATTTACTAACCAAATATAAATGTGTTGGTAAATTAGTAAGAAAATATAATTTCTTAATAAAATTGACAACAAATATCCAATTAGTTGGAAATTACCGACGAATAATAATTTTAGTTAGTAAACTACTAACATCATTAAAATAATTTGTAATATACCAACATATAATAAATCTATTTGTAAAATTTATCAAAATATTAATTATTAGTTAGTAATATGAAATACAAAGGTTTAGTTGAATAGTAACTATTACCAATAAAATGTATTGGTAAATTATCAATTACTATGTTTTATTTGAATAGCTAGTAAATATCCCAATTGGCGTCAATATTTTTAGTAAATCAGCATCTAGTATTGAGTCTTTCATATTTAGTTTGTGTCGCTAGGCGTTTGAACTTTTATATTTTAGCCAAAACCTTACTTTTTTCAATATTTTTTGTAAACATGCTAAAATTAGACCTATGTTAGTGTCATTACCTTTGAAAGGTCACTTTGGATATAATAGCAAGATTGATTCAAGTTTTGAGGCTTCCATTTTTTTTGTGTCATTAGGTGTTTTAAATCTTATGTTTTGGCCAACATTTGACGTTTGTCAAATATTATTGTAAACATGCTCAGATGAAAATTTATTCAGCATAATTAACTCCAAAGGTAATTTTTTATCAACTAGGATGGTTGGTCTGAGTTTTGAGCCTTTCATTTTTAGTGTGTCCCATTAGGTGTTTTTACTTATAATTTTGACCACAATTTAACTTGGGTGAATATAATTGACAAAAATGTGCTCATATGATAATTTCATCGGTTTAGTTACATACATAATGTTATTTTTTATGCAATAAGATAGAGGGTTCGGGTTTTGAGGTTTCCGTTTTGAGTTTGTGCCATTAGACATTTTAAATATTTACCAAAATTTCACGTTAGTCAATATTTTTTTATAATTGTACTTGAATTGGAATTTTTCCATTGTGGTTATCCAAATAATTTCACTCTTGGACTCATAATATGGTTGGTTCTGGTTTCGAGACTTCTATTTTCAGTTTGTGGCGATAAACGTTTTAACTTAAATTTTTTTATTAAAATTTTTATTGGGTCATGTTTTTTGGTAAATATGCTTAAATTTGAATTTCGTCAGCCTGATTAGCTATGAAAGGTCATTATTTAATTAACATGATGGTTTTTTTTAGATTTTTGGAAAGTTTCATATTCAGTTTGTACCGTTAGTCATTTTAACTTTAAACGGTTGGCCAAAATTTGACTTTTCTTACCATTTTTCGTGAATATGCTTTGATGAGAATTTCGTCAGCGTGATTAGCTTCATAAGGTCGTTTTTATATATAATAGGATGGTTTGTTCAGGTTTTGTGTCTTCAGTTTTAATTTGTGCTTATCGGTTTTAACTTTTAAGGTTTGCTTAAACTTTGGATTTGGTCCATATTTTTTGTAAACATGCTCAAATTGAAATTTCAACAGTGTGGTTAACTTTGGAAGGGTAACTTTTTATTGATAGGATGATTGGTTTAAGTTATGAGGCTATTATTTTTAGTTTGTGTTGTTAGGCGTTTCTACTTTATTTTTTTGCAAAAATGTGAAATTGATCAATATTTTTTTGGAAAAACATGCTCAAATTGGAATTTCATCATTGCAGTTACCGTTGGAAGTTATATTTTTGTCTAATATGATTGTTTATTTGGATTTTGGGATTTTTATTTCTAGGTTTTGTCGTTAGGCATTTTAACTTTTACATTTTAACAAAAGTTTGATTTTCCTTTTTACTTCTTGAAAACGTGCTTAGATGAGAATTATATTAGTGTGGTTACCTTCGAAAGGTCTTTTTGAATCGATAGGATTGTTTGTTCATGTTTGGAAGCTATTATTTTTAGTTTGTGCCTTTAGGAGCTTTAAATTTTGAATTTTGGCAAAAAATTGATTATCAATATTTTTGGGAAACATGCTCAAAGTGAAATTGTTTCATGGCGATTGGATTTGGAAGGTCATTTTTTGTCTAATAGGATTGTTAGTTCAGGTTTTGGGGTTTTAATTTTCAGTTTGTGCTATTGTTCTCTGATTATACGATTTTTCACGACCGAGGGGGTACCTTGTAGATGCAAGGGGTAAGTACCAAACCACACGATACATAGCAAGTAAACATCTAAACAGAAGTTAAGGGAATAGAATATGGGTACTCCTTACAACCCAACTGAACCTCCACCACTACAACTTATATAAAATCAGCCCAACCTAAAAGTTCTAAATTTACAAGCACATGACTCAATAAAACTTTCTAACAGTTTCATTTCCTAATCAACACTAAAAAAGTTTCATATCCTTAAAAATAACACTCTAACCATTTAATATCTTCAAATACATGTTCAATATTTATCAAACAGAAGATTCACAAAAAGGCACTAACAAGATAAACAGTGCACAAGATAAAGTTCACCCATAATAAATAATTTTAATGCAATGTCAAGTATAGTGATGTATGTATAACCTAATGATACACACCCACTGTCTCTAAGTCCAGGATCCATGGGGGATAAATCAGTCCATGCATCTCTCAAGGACCACGACATGTCCCTCGATACTAGTATCAATCGCGGAGTGTGATACTTCCCTCGACATATAATGTCACACCCCGAGCTACCACCAAGACGCGGACACGGAACCTAGGACCACAAGTGATCCCAAGCTAACCCTACTGTCATGATCATAAGCATACTATAGAAAATAAATTGATGCGTACTTAAAATGAAATGATGGGGAATACCCATATGTTATAGCTGATATATATGAAGACATGATGAGTTTAATACAATGATTTTACTAACTCAACACTATGCCAAAACTAACTATGTCTGAAATAAACCTCTAATCCAGAAGAGAAATACTTGGACAAGCCCCCACCTAAAAATAGAAAAAACTAAAAATATATGACTAAAGGCTAAAATTACACTCATGATTGTTGTCCTTGGAGAATAAGGACTCACCACTGAATCTGCTCAACTAGAGATAGGAAATCAATCTATACGTGATCTGGATGCTGAGAACCTGAACTTACCTCCTGAGAAGATGTAGCGCACATATGTGTCAGTACTTGAAAGGTGCTAAGCATGTAGAATAGAGTAAACCTGAAATAAAACAGAACTGACCAAACATAAAAGCAAGTATAATAATCTGACATGATAAACTGAATTCTGAGCTAACTTGATCCAATGACCAATTTATAACATGCTAAAACTGAATACTAAATACACTGATAAACGGTCAATGAGTGAATCTAACTAATGTGTGGGAGCTACTAATAACCGATAATAAAACCACATGAGCTAAATGTGGAGTATGATGTATACGCCCCATCGAGAGGACCCAATATACCTTGCCAAAGGTATAAAGGCATGCTGGCGTGATCACTAAGCTGATTGCCACAGAGGGAACTTAGAACCTACTTGGCTAGTAGTTCTGGGACTATTGGGTACGTGAAACCCTAGTCCAACTCGTTATTGTGCTACTCCCATGGATTCTGTAAATTTACTGATTATGTCTGAGTTTCTGTAAATATTGGATAGCTCAAAACTAAACATGCAAACTGAGAATGCAATAATTAATCTAGTAATTATGCATTTATAACTGAGGCATGTATATCTGAAGTGTCTGAAATATCTGACAAGCATGTGTAATTCAAGAACTAAAGAATACAAAGCTAGGGTTCTAAACTTAATTCAAGAAACTGAATAATAACATGATAATCTGACTTAAAACATAAAACTAATAAGTTCATAATTTCTGTTGAAGTTCTAGAAACCCTAGATCTAATCATGATATGGGAATCAAAAATCTGACTGATAGGGACCCAATGGATAAAACCCACTAGAGAAATCCCACATACCTGGTGATGAAATCCATGCAAAAATACTTATGTTTCAGGGATGGAACTGTTGGAGCTTGTTGTGTTCTTGAACTAGGGTTGTTGATATTTTTTTTCTCTCTTGCTTCTATTATTTCTAAGTTTTGATTTAATGATTTGACTTAGATATGTTTTAATTATGTTTCTAGGCTTAAATTGACTAAAATCTGATGATTTAGGGTCAAAACAACATAACTTAAGGTTAAAATGAAGAGGAAAAAGAACAAAAGACCCTTGGATAAGTGTATGTCGGAGAAAACGATGACCAGGATTGACGGTCCTTCGTCCAACCGACGCCCCGTCGTTGGATCCATCGACTGGGCCTGTTCAATAGGCCTTTATTAAAATAAAATAACTTTTTATTTGGTGGTTTGATTTTACAAAGATCGGTGGCTATGGAAAATATTCAATTATCTAACTGTGGGTAGGTCATGGGACACCTAATTCATTTTGTAATAACATTTATGACCATTTGAAGTTGACCATACTGCATTTCCCCTTAGCTGTCTTCAATTTATCCACCTACGGATGGTGCTGGTCATCCGTAGCTCTTGTCATAGAGTGGGTGAATGGGGGTCTCGATCGACGGTTACGGACTACGGACCGTCATCTGACCTATGGACCGTCAATCCGTCTATCGATCATGACTTAGCCAATTTTTCTGGGCTGAAACTTTTGGGAGTTTCTGATCCCATTGACGGTTGTGCTGGGGAACATCGATTCCACTATTGGTTGCACCTGCATATTTTTCTGAAAAAACTTATTTTTTGTCTATTTTGGCTACGGAAATTTTATATATAGTATATACCACGGCATGTGATATGTTCCTAGAAATATAATCTCTATCGCAGAGCGCGATAAATCTTTTGAAATTGTACATCCTCTTTAATTTATTATTATTTCTCAATTGCACATATCACTTGTCACAGCCATGTCGCAAAATAATTCAAATAACATGTTCACACAGATAATAAGGAGATGACTATTTTCATAACAGGGAAAAATTCATAACAATGCAATCATTATACCACATCAACAAATAAGTAGTAAGTCTTCAAATCATTCTCAAAGAGAACACACCAAAAATTTATCACATTAACTTTTTATTACCCTTTTTCCATCATCATAATTTCTCAAAATGGACAAGTCAACCCATCACTAATTCCAGTTATACCAAAAAAAAAAAATGAATTCCATACATTTAACAAGGTTTTGAAATCCACTTGCCTTAAATAATTGAACAATAACTCTGGTCATGAGTCTTTCACTTTTTGTTGAACTTCTTAATCGATTCAATCTATTCAAATAAATAACCACAATAAGATTTAAAACTAACAACACCCATATTATTATTATATGTCTATTCTAGATCCAAAACTCACCCAAATTTGTAACAAGTTCCTAATATTTTTCAAATATCAAGACTAAGGTTAAATCATAATTCCTCCAATTATTATAACTTTAAAGGTACTCAAGTATTATAATACCCCAAAGATTAAATTATATACCTCAATATATCAATCATAATGTGTTAATGAAGAAAATCTTATACACCGAATTCACATTAAGAATGAGAATTAGTTAATGACTCCATTAGAGGAACTGCCCATTGTGAAAATTCCCAATTTTCCCCTAACACATAATCATTGTTATATTATTACCTCGTGATTATTGTAACAACTGTTCATTAAATTTTTGTATTTCCAATTCACAGAAGACGACAAGAATATTCACATATACCACCAAAATATTGTGGCCACCATATTAATTCAAAGTCACGTCTTCCCATACCCAAATTAAAGTACAAATATTTCACGCACGCCCGAACGACTTGCAACAAGGGAAATGACGCACACGATAGTTCCCATTAGCATCCATAATTTCATTCTTTTTCATTAATACTATTACAATTCAATACCCACCACTCCTAATTTCTTCTGTTTAAAAGATAGTATGCAATTTAAACGATAACAACTTTATCTTTAATTTAAATATGACAACAATTTGTCTCCTTTTTACAAAAAAATAAATATCTCCAAGAATATCATCCTCACACATGTATCACTTGAAAACATATTCATATAAAGTTATAAATATAATTGCCAAGAATCTTGGATAGTCTTACATGATAGTTTCGTATCCTTCGATTATGTCGTATGCCCAGGTCCATTTTTTTGATAAATTATTTACCACATTAACATAATTCATATTTTTAATGTATGGGCCAAATGGTTAGGGTATTAATCAAATTATGAATTCTTTCCATTAATTACTAATTGTAAATAATTTTTATTCTATAAATATCCATTACTTAAAAAATTGTACTTATCGAATAGTTCAAATTCTCAAACTAACTTCATTGACTGATCGATAAAAATAAATAAATGACCTTTCGGGTCATTACATTATCCACAACAAAAACCATGTTCATCGTCAAACATTAGGAAGAAAAATAAAGAATGATTGATGTTACCAAAGGCCTAAGGTTTGATATTTTCGAAACGATGTCATCTCTCTAATAGAGCTCCACTTTAAGACCATTCCATCAAGATCAGCTACTAAGAAATGAATTTCGAATCAATTTTTGGAAGATCTATAAATCAAGAGTAATTATAAAGCCAAGGGATAGCCCATAAACCTAATCTAAACCGAAATAAATTGGACCATAATACAACCAGTAGGAGAAATCTTTTCTCACATAACTATGATGAAATTCTGAATCAATAGTGCCTACAACCAAAAGTGGAATTTAATTAATCACCACAAACTTATAATACAGAAACCATCACATATCTTATCAAGGTTTCCTTTTCATAACACAATCCCATCACAAGTTTAAGTTAGTAAAAATCAGGCTTTTAGACATCAGGTATTCATCAAGTGAGAATAAACTTATATAACCCAAAGAACAAGTAGCCATCCAACAAACTTTTATACACCCAAGCATACAGAAACTTTAAAAACACTATTGATATACTATGTCAATAGTGTGACTATAGTCAAATGTGAAAAATATATAGTGAATAACTAGAACTAGTGGTCCCCACCTCTGGTGACACCTAGTCGAAATATTTAATATTATGACTGTCACCCTATTGTAAATACCCATGGTATCCTTCCATAAATCCTCATAAGAAAGGTTTTGTGTGTAGAAAACATAGTATACCTCCACTATTCTAAACAAAACTAACTCTTCCATAGCTGAAATAAATAAGTCTAACAAAGGATACCACCCTATAAAGAGGACAATATAGGACAGTACACTCGATCCACCACAAGGAATTAACTCATAGATATGAAAACACCTGTGGATATAGATAGAAAATTACACTTCAAATCATATCCAAAATTAAGTAGATGGTCATATAAGAATATGCAGAATAAGGGTCGAATAACACTAGATACTTCTTCTATAGTGTCCATACCAAACATTTTCTCTCATATTACTCTATCTTATAAATTTTCTAGCTACCCCGAATCACAATCTAGTTCCGATTATAATTGCTCACATACTTGTTTTATCGAACCACATATGATGTTCACAATGCCTGACTAAGGTCAATAATCCCATTACTAACAAAAACATCATAGTCACACCAATAATTTTAACTTACTTTCAAATTATAACTAGTATTAAAGTGTTCTTAATAAACACATTGTCGCCTCCAAAAATTCTAAAATGTCTCCCTTCTCTCAAACCAAGAATTCCATGAAAAATATGAGCCACACCCAAGTCTGATAACACAAATTTAAAATCTAGAAATATTTTCCATCAACGTACAATAATTGAATCACGCCTAATATCAACTTCACGCAATATTTCACATACAATCTTTCAATTACCATTCAACCTATAATATACCACATGTTAAAACATAGAAAAATCTTTGGTCACTCCAATAATTATGTATATAATAAGCTCATAACAATCAAAATAAATATTTAACAGATCATAACATTCTATATCGTCCAATCAACAAAGTATTTTCAATACCCTCAAAATCCTCATTAACCATGTAGAACTGTAGGTCCACATCGTCAAAGATCCATAAGTTACCTATCATATTTTGAATAATCTAGCTCGACATCACCACATAGAATATTCCACACATCATTGTCTTCACCCAAATCAAAAACTCAATTATTTAAAAAAATCTATGATAAATTTCTAGTAAGTCTTATACCAAACTAGTTTACATCTCACAGTCATATCTAATCTTATAAGCAAAAATCAATAAATGATGATGTGCTTATGTGAGAGGTCTTATTCCTTAATTTTTCATAAATTATTCCCATGATATAAAATTCTAAATATCTTCAACTCTTCAATACATCAAACTTTGTTCCCTTTGCTGACTCGCTTACCAATCCTATTCTTTGGCATAAAATCCTTGACATTTTATTCCGTATCCCTAAATTTAAACATTAAATGAAACCCTTCCTTACATCCTTTAAATATCAAAATAACACACTTCATGACTTAAACCATGTAAAATTGCTTCCAAATGGTCAAGACCCAGTGCAATCGATCATTTCTTACGTAACTAATCCAAACAAACATACAACCATGAACACACTCACAATTAAAATCATAAATTATGATTCCAACTTTTTTTAACTTATGTGAATTACATACACAACTAACACAATAATCATTTAAAAACATATGAAATCACGTTTCTTTGAATCCAATTATCCACTCTTTCTGAAAATACATCTTTGGCCCTTGCAATTTGAGTAAATATTCATATTCTCACCTTCTTTAGAAGGCATAATTTCATTCAACTAATCCTTTTCATTTATGATTCTAGATCCTCTCTGTTTTGTTAGAACGGTGTCTCAACAAATCCTATAACCTTTCCATACGATCATGCTACTCACTAAATAGTAGTAAATCACAACCTTAGATACTCATAGTCATTATTACTATAAAAAATTTGTTCAACCAACAATCCTTATTATATAATTTCACCTCAATCGCAATCGTACATGAACTCGTATTATCATTATTCTTAGTTAGCTCTTGCCATCACCACGAAGTCAATCTTTTCATCACTATGACACCTTAAACCTTGTTATACCAATAAAATCCATAGGAAAACCAACTTTTATATGCATTTTTTACTAAAACTTTCAATTATCTTCACACAACTACACTATTTGATACTTCATTTACCCATAAACTTTTCATTCTAGTATCTATTTCATTAACTTGGACATTAAGATGAAATTACCAGTCCTCATTTAGAACCTTCTTGATACACTTCACAACTTAATGCATTCATACCATACCAATGATCCACCACTAAAATCATCCTTATACACATTGTTAACCCAAATAATTTCGATAAAAACCTAGTTGGTTTTTTAAATATGAATACAATATGGAATTTAATCATATGAGCATGTGATACAACTAAGAACTCTTTATAAGCAAAATTGTCATCAATGCATTCATTTTTAAGTACCACTAGTACCACCTCGTGAAAGTTCGTAAATCCACCACTAAAATACATCATACCTACTAAGAATATTGTGCCCAAATAGCCCACACATTCCTATAAATTGAATAACTACAATACACTACAAAAGTTTTTGGTCTATCATCCAAAGCGACATTAATTTCTTCATAGATTAGGTCGATTGTAGTAATAACACATTCCATCACTCTAACCATGTAAGAATTGGTACCATTATAGTATTCATTTCATGTTCGTATTTGACATGCGCTCAATCTATGAAACTACAATACAGATGCTGACCTCAATTGGCGTAACATCATTCTCATTATTCACTAAGTAGCTCATATATGTTATGAAAACATTACTAACTTTAGTTTTCAATATGACACTATTCATTTCCTATCCATCATTTTAATCATTAAACTTCCACTTATTGAACTAATTAAGATATTTCCTATACCACATAAGTATTATTCCCTTTATTGGGGTAACTTACAAAAAATAAAGACATTCATGAAATCCCTTAAACTATTGTTCAAACTTATCATTCGAATATCCTCAAAATGAATTATTGAGTCATTACCTTAATCAATCCTTTCAACTTGTTGAACATTCTTAACCTAACCACATATAATTTACATAAGTTTATCACTTTAACCTTAGTACTAGGTCTAACATCCATCCATATACAACAAACCAACTACTCACATGAGGAAGTAGGCAGGAGACATCACTATAATTGAGTGTGAATTAAATGAAACGATAAGCAGAAAATCAGACCAAGGACACACGATAGAGATTCAAAAAGCAACGATTTTCCCTAAAATTCAGAATATATTCTCGATGATAAGTATCGACGTCTCCGTATCGATCTTCGAGACTTTACTTAGACTCGACCTTTATACAGGTGAGACTTGTAAACTTGGGGTTCTAATACCATTTTGTCACGACCCAGAGATGGACGTGATGACACTCATCTTATCCCACCAAGACAAGTCATTCTAGACTCAACAATTGCAATAAAATGTGGAAATTTTATAATAAACTCAAAAATGCCCAGAAATATGGTTGTCACGTGTACAAACCTCTAAAGTATTACTATTGATTCAAACGAAAATACAAGTCTCATATGACATTATTTATTTAGTAGAACAAGATTAGAAACAAGAGTAAGAAGGTCTGGTGAGATGATAAACAACTGCCTCACAAATCTTTAAGAAGTCTCGTAAAAAAAGAGAATATATCAGGAAAGTGTCAGCTAGGAACCTACAAAAAATTGTAGAAGCAAAGGGTGAGTACCAAACCACATGGTCCTCAGTATGTAAACCTCTAAACACGAGTTAAGGTATAAAAGACAGGTACTCCTTACACCCTAACCGAACAACCACCACTACAACCAGTATAATATTAGCCCAACCTAACAGTTCACAATTTACATGAATATAACTCAAAAAAAAATTCTATTAGTTTCATATCCTAAACAAAAAACTCTAACAATTTCATATCTTCAACAACAGGCAAAATATTCATCATTCAAAAGTTTCACAGAAAGTCACTCACAATATAATCAACAAAGAATATCAAGTTCGTCATAATAAAGAAGTGCAATGCAATGAAATGCAATGTCAAGTAGAGTGATTCCTGTATGACCTAATGATACATACTCGCTGTCTCTCAGTGCGGGACCCATGAGGAAAATATATGTCAATGCGTCTATTGGCGCAAGATTTGTCTCTCGATTAAATTATCTATCATGTCATGTGATACATCCGTTGATACATAGTATTTATCGCGGTGTGCAATACGTCCCTTGAAATACAACATTAATCGCGAGGCACGATACTATCCCTCGAAATGGAACATTCTCTTTCATTTCTTATTATTTCTCAATGCACATAACATTTGTCACAATCACGTCTTAGAATAATGCAAATGACATGTCCACACAAATAATAAGGAGATGACCATTTTCATAACAAGGCACAATTCACAACAATGCAATAGTGATACAACATCAACAAATAAGCAGTAAGCCTTCAAATCATTCTCAAACATCACACACCAACAATTTATCACATTACCTTTTAATTACCCTTTTTCCATCATTAGAACTTTGCAAAATGGATAATTAAACCCATCACAAATTCCCATTACTCCCAAACACATATTGTAAAGAAATACATGAATTCCATATACTTAACAATACTTTTGAAATCCACTTGCCTCAAATAGGAAAAAAATAACACCGAGTCTCGAGCCTTTCCCTTTTGGTTGGACTTCTAAATCAATTCAAATAAATAACCACAGTAAGATTTCAAAACTAACAATACCCATATTATTATTATATGTGTAGTTTAGACCCAAACTCACCCAAATTTGTAACTGTAACGACCTGTTTAGTCGTTTGAGCAGCAGATTGTAATACGGGGAAAACTGGCTGAGACGACGTGTGTCCCGACGGACCGTCGTGGTCACGACGGCCCGTCGAGGAGGTGTCGTCCCATGACACTTAGAATTTTGAAATTGGGTACTGAAAATCGACTCTCTGTAAATTGTGACGGACCTGCAGGACGTGCCGTCACATCCACGACGAACCGTCGTGAGTTTTCGTTGCAAAACACTTCAACTTTTGAGAATTTGGTACAAGAAACGAGTTTCTGACCGTCATGACGGAGGAACAGGACGGACCGTCACGGCTGTGACGGGCCGTCACAGGCCACTTGAGCTCGAGGGAGCTGCGACGACCACCGTGACGGACCGTCGCAGGCACGACGGCCCGTCACAGGTTGCGCAGTCCCAGGCAAAATAGGATTCCTCTACACGTTTTAGGGGTCGTTTTGGACTATTCTTTCCTTAATTATAAAGATTGAGGGTTAATATTAATAGGTCTAATTACTTGGGGGTTAAAAGGGGTAACCTTAAGTTAATTAGTGGGTTTATTGTCCTCCTTTACACTTAATTATACTTTTAATTAGGGTAAAAAGAAGGAGGGTTTGAATAAAACAAAACAAAAGAAAAGAACAGAAAGAGAGAGAGAGCAGTCGATCAAGGGGAGAAAACAAAGCTTGGGAATTTCTGCTTGATCACTAGTCTTCGGTGGAGGTAGGTTATGGTTTTTACGATATTCGTAGTGAACTCTTAATAGTGAATAATATGTGTTGATGATATTGTAAACCTGTCTATATACTTATTGTATGCTTGCATGAATATGATTATGTGATTTTGATAAAACAAGCATGATGAAAACCATTGAATCCCAAATCTTGAAAGAAACTTTAATCTACGATATTAATGATGATGCCTTGGTATAAAAGAAGGCTTGACGAGTTAAAGTAATGGGATTGATGATGCCTTAGTATAGAGAAGGCTGGATGAATGGATAGAATGAATGTAGTGGATCGGAGTGTCACGTTCCGACACATAGTATTAGTGGATCGGAGTGTCACGTTCCGACACATAGTATTAGTGGATCGGAGTGTCACGTTCCGACACATAGTATTAGTGGGACGGGTGTCACGAACCGACACGTAGATATAGGGGATCGGAGTGTCACGTACCGACACATATAGGGGATCGGAGTGTCACATTCCGACACATATAGGGGATCGGAGTGTCACGTTCCGACACATATAGGAGATCGTAGTGTCACGTTCCGACACATAGTGGTAGGGGATCGGAGTGTCACGTACCGACACAAGAGGAAGAAAGATAATGAATCTCAAAAGATGATAATATACTCAACATAATGAACTTAATTCCCAAATGAGTATGGTAATGAGGCTTGAGCCCTCATGAATGAACTTGATGGTAGTTATTGACGATTATGATACTTGTTGTTGCTACATGTTGAGCTTATAGTTGATTTATAATATTACTTGATATATATTATCTTCTATTTTGAGTTGGCCGATGATACCTACTCAGTACGTGTGGTTGTACTGACCCCCTACTTTTATGTTTCCCTTTGTTATTTGTGTTATGCAGCAAACGTTCCGTCAACTTCAACACAACAGTAATTCGGGCCAGATTTCGTCATACCGGATCTCAGGGTGAGCTAACGCTTCTAGCTTGGACTGCATCTTCTTCTATAAGTCTTGATGCCTTGACTTCCGGCATGGACTAGTTTCTTATGTATTTTTAGCTTCTTAGACATTCTTAGATAGTTTAGATTAGTGAATTGATCATAGATGTTCTTGTGATGATGACTTCCAGATTTTGGGAATATTAATAATAGTTGAGTTGTTTATTTATGAGTTTAAGTCTTCCGCATTATTTTCTGTTGATATTATATTGAAATGTTAAGGTTTAGATGGGTTGGTTCGCTCACATAGGAGGGTAAATGTGGGTGCCAGTCGCGTCCTCGAATTGGGTCGTGACAGACTTTGTATCAGAGCCTTAGGTTCATCGGTCTCATCACACAAGAACAGGTCTAGTAGAGTCTTAAGGAACGGTAGGGGGACTCCTTTACTTTTCCTTGAGAGGCTATAAGACTTTAGGAAAATTCCATTCTTTCATTCTTTCTTTCGTGCTACTACTTGAGTCCAATTGGTATCTAGGTGATACAAATTGGTATCTGACCATCTTCACTCTATTTCGCAGATGGTTAGAACTAGAGCAACGACCGCACCAGCAGCGACAACGGAAAGACAGGAAACTACTGAGCCAGCCACTGGGGCTGTGGCTCGAGGGAGAACAGCGGCAAGAGGCCGTGGAAGAGGTCGTGGGAGGACGTCCTCTAGAGGAAGAGGACGAGCCCCTAGCCCATCTGATACTAGGGCGGTGACTCCTCCACCGACTGAGGAGGTAGTAAGAGAGGGTGAGGAAGGGGAAACTGAACAAGTGCAAAATGAGGAATTGCCACCCCAACCTACCCCAGAGATGATCAACCAGGTGCTTGCTTATCTTAGCGGGTTATCCGACCAAGGTCAGGCTCCTCCAGTGGTTTCTGCACCAACACCTCCGGTTTCAGAGATACGACATGCGGCTACTATGGCTCCCCGCATGGATGCAACATTGGGAATAGGCACATTTCCACGTCTGACTACTGGGCCTATTATGACAAACGATCAACACGAACTTTTTAGTAAGTTCTTGAAATTGAAACCTCCAGTCTTCAAGGGTGCAGAATCTGAGGATGCTTATGATTTTCTGGTTGATTGTCATGAGCTACTACACAAGATGGGGATAGTAGAGAGGTTTGGTGTCGAGTTCGTGAGCTATCAGTTCCAAGGTAACGCCAAAATGTGGTGGCGTTCACATGTTGAGTGTCAACCAACAGAGGCACCACCTATGACTTGGGAATCATTCTCTACCCTATTTATGGAGAAATATATCCCAAGGACTTTGAGAGATAGAAAGAGGGATGAGTTCTTGAGTCTGGAGCAAGGTAGAATGACGGTTAATGCATACGAGGCTAAATTTCGCGCACTATCCAAATACGCCACCCAACTCTGTTTCAGTCCACAAGAACGGATCCGCCGTTTTGTGAAGGGGTTGAGGTCAGAATTGCGGATTTCAGCCTTACAGATAGCGGCAACAGCAACATCCTTCCAAGAGGTGGTAGACTTTGTGATAGAGGTGGAAGGAGTGAAGCCAGATGACTTCACCACGACATCGACATCAAAGAGGTTTCGAAGGGGAGGTGAGTTTAATGGTTCCTACTCTAGAGGACAGAACTCCGGAGGTCACTCTGTTCGACCAATACAGTCTTCACTACAGACTGTAGTTGGGGGTCCACCTCAGAACGGTCAACACTACCCCGAGAGACCTATGCCCGATTCCAGAGAGTGCTATGGATGTGGGGAGATTGGACATATTAGGAGGAATTGTCCAAAACAGAGTTACAGAGCCCCACTAGCTAGAGGTAGGGGTGGTCATGGTAGAGGCCGTTTTTCTGGAGGACGTGGTGGTCGAGGTAATGGTGGTCACCAAAACGGCAGAGGTGATGGGCAAAACGGAGCCACTACTACACAACATGGTAGGGGCAACGGACAGACGAATGATAGGGCCCATTGTTATGCTTTCCCTGGGAGGTCTGAAGCGGAGGCGTCTGATGCTGTTATCACAGGTAATCTCTTGGTTTGTGATTGCATGGCATCTGTATTATTTGACCCTGGCTCCACGTTTTCATATGTATCTTCCTCATTTGCTAACGGTCTAAATTTACATTGTGAATTACTTGACATGCCTATTCGTGTTTCTACTCCGGTGGGTGAGTCTGTGATAGTCGAAAAAGTGTATAGGTCTTGTTTGGTGAATTTTGTGGGGAGCAACACTTATGTAGATTTGGTTATTTTAGAAATGGGTGACTTCGATGTAATTCTGGGTATGACTTGGCTTTCTCCAAATTTTGCGATTTTGGATTGTAATGCTAAAACTGTGACGCTAGCCAAGCCTGGGACAGATCAGTTAGTGTGGGAGGGTGACTACACTTCCAATCCGGTGCGTATCATATCCTTTATTCGTGCTAAGAAAATGGTCAGTAAAGGGTGTTTAGCTTTCTTGGCACATCTCAAGGATGACACTACCCAAGTACCTTCAATCGAGTCGGTTTCAGTGGTCTGTGAGTTTTTGGATGTGTTCCCTGCAGATCTTCCCGGTATGACACCAGATAGGGATATAGACTTCTGCATTGATTTGGAACCAGGTACTCACCCCATTTCTATACCCCCGTATAGAATGGCTCCCGCCGAATTAAGAGAATTAAAGGCACAACTTCAAGAGTTGTTGAGCAAAGGCTTCATTAGACCAAGTGCATCTCCTTGGGGTGCTCCGGTGCTATTTGTGAAGAAGAAGGATGGGAGTTTTCGAATGTGCATAGATTACCGACAGTTGAACAAAGTAACTGTTAAGAACAAGTACCCCATTCCTCGCATTGATGACTTGTTCGATCAGTTACAAGGTGCTTGTTTCTTCTCAAAAATTGACTTGAGGTCCGGTTATCACCAACTGAAAATACGGGCAACAGATGTGCCAAAGACTGCTTTTCAAACTAGGTATGGGCATTATGAATTTGTGGTAATGTCGTTTGGTCTTACTAATGCCCCTGCTGCCTTCATGAGCTTGATGAACGGGATTTTCAAGCCATACTTGGACCTCTTTGTGATTGTGTTTATTGATGATATACTGATATACTCCAAAAGTAAGAAGGAACATGAGGAGCATTTGAGAATGGTGTTAGAGTTGTTGAGGAAGAAAAAGCTTTATGCGAAATTCTCCAAGTGTGAGTTTTGGCTAGATTCAGTGTCCTTCTTGGGGCACGTGGTTTTTAAGGATGGAGTGATGGTGGATCCATCCAAGATTGAGACAGTGAAGAATTGGGTAAGACCTACAAACGTGTCAGAAATAAGGAGTTTTGTGGGTTTAGCTAGCTACTACCGCCGATTCGTCAAGGGATTCTCTTCTATTGCTTCCCAATTGACGAACTTGACTAAGCAGAATGTTCCATTTGTATGGTCAGATGAGTGTGAGGAAAGCTTCCAGAAGCTTAAGACGTTGTTGACTACCGCGCCTATCCTCACCTTGCCGGTAGAGGGTAAAAACTTCATTGTTTATTGTGATGCATCCTATTCTTGGTTGGGTGCAGTGCTAATGCAAGAGAAGAATGTGATTGCTTATGCTTCGAGGCAATTAAAGGTGCATGAACGTAACTATCCGACCCATGATTTGGAGTTGGCCGCGGTAGTATTTGCACTAAAGCAATGGAGACATTACTTGTATGGGGTTAAGTGTGAAGTCTACACGGACCATCGTAGCCTACAGTATGTATTCACTCAGAAAGACTTGAACTTGAGACAGAGGAGATGGATGGAACTACTGAAGGACTACGACATCACTATCTTGTATCATCCGGGGAAGGCGAATGTTGTGGCAGATGCTTTGAGTAGAAAGGCCGGAAGCATGGGAAGTCTAGCTCATTTGCAAGCTTCTAGACGCCCATTGGCTAGAGAAGTGCAGATTCTGGCTAATGACCTTATGAGGTTGGAAATAAATGAGAAGGGAGGATTGTTAGCTTGTGTAGAGGCAAAATCTTCCTTTCTTGATCAGATTAAGGGGAAACAGTTTGATCATGAGAAGCTAAGTCGAATCCAAGACAAAGTGTTGCAAGGAGAGGCTAAAGAGGCAATAATTGATGAGGAAGGTGTTTTGAGAATTAAGGGAAGGGTATGCGTACCCCGCATCGATGATTTGATCACCACTATTCTTACCGAGGCTCATAGTTCTGGATATTCTATACATCCTGGTGCAACCAAGATGTATCGCGACCTAAAGCAACACTTCTGGTGGAGTAGAATGAAGCGCGATATTGTTGACTTCATTGCCAAATGTCCAAACTGTCAACAAGTAAAGTATGAACACCAGAGGCCCGGGGGAACACTTCAGAGAATACCCATTCCTGAATGGAAGTGGGAGAGAATCGCGATGGACTTCGTGGTTGGTCTTCCCAAGACATTGAGTAAGTATGACTCTATTTGGGTGATTGTCGACAGGTTAACTAAGTCCGCTCATTTCATTCCGGTCAAGGTGACCTACAATGCAGAGAAGTTGGCCAAAATCTACATCTCAGAGATCGTTCGGTTGCATGGAGTTCCACTCTCCATCATATCGGATAGAGGTACGCAGTTTACCTCTAAGTTTTGGAGGACATTACATGCTGAATTAGGTACTAGGTTGGACCTTAGCACTGCATTTCACCCTCAGACCGATGGTCAGTCTGAGCGAACGATTCAAGTGTTGGAGGATATGCTTCGTGCATGTGTGATAGAGTTTGGTGGCCATTGGGATAGCTTTTTACCTTTGGCAGAGTTTTCATATAATAATAGCTATCACTCCAGTATTGACATGGCTCCATTTGAAGCATTGTATGGGAGGAGGTGTAGATCTCCCATTGGTTGGTTTGATGCCTTTGAAGTTAGACCTTGGGGGACTGATCTGTTGAGAGATTCTATGGAGAAGGTAAAAGCTATTCAAGAAAAGCTTTTGGCGGCTCAAAGTAGACAAAAGGAGTATGCAGACCGAAAGGTTAGAGACTTGGAGTTCATGGAAGGTGAACAAGTCCTGTTGAAGGTTTCACCCATGAAAGGGGTGATGCGGTTCGGAAAAAGGGGTAAGTTAAGTCCAAGGTATATTGGACCATTTGAAGTGCTTAAGAGAATAGGGGAGGTGGCTTATGAATTAGCCTTGCCCCCAGGGCTGTCCGGAGTGCATCCGGTGTTTCATGTGTCCATGTTGAAGAAATACCACGGAGATGGAAACTACATTATCCGTTGGGATACAGTTTTGCTTGATGAGAACTTGACTTATGAAGAGGAACCGGTTGCTATATTAGATAGAGAAGTTCGCAAGTTGAGGTCGAGAGAGATTGCATCCATCAAAGTTCAATGGAAGAATCGACCGGTTGAAGAAGCTACTTGGGAGAAGGAGGCAGATATGCAAGAAAAATATCCACATCTGTTTACAGATTCAGGTACTCCTTTTCGCCATTGCTTTTCTTCCTTTGATCGTTCGGGGACGAAGGATGGGTAAATTGGTATCTATTGTAACGACCTGTTTAGTCGTTTGAGCAGCAGATTGTAATACGGGGAAAACTGGCTGAGACGACGTGTGTCCCGACGGACCGTCGTGGTCACGACGGCCCGTCGAGGAGGTGTCGTCCCATGACACTTAGAATTTTGAAATTGGGTACTGAAAATCGACTCTCTGTAAATTGTGACGGACCTGCAGGACGTGCCGTCACATCCACGACGAACCGTCGTGAGTTTTCGTTGCAAAACACTTCAACTTTTGAGAATTTGGTACAAGAAACGAGTTTCTGACCGTCATGACGGAGGAACAGGACGGACCGTCACGGCTGTGACGGGCCGTCACAGGCCACTTGAGATCGAGGGAGCTGCGACGACCACCGTGACGGACCGTCGCAGGCACGACGGCCCGTCACAGGTTGCGCAGTCCCAGGAAAAATAGGATTCCTCTACACGTTTTAGGGGTCGTTTTGGACTATTCTTTCCTTAATTATAAAGATTGAGGGTTAATATTAATAGGTCTAATTACTTGGGGTTAAAAGGGGTAACCTTAAGTTAATTAGTGGGTTTTATTGTCCTCCTTTACACTTAATTATACTTTTAATTAGGGTAAAAAGAAGGAGGGTTTGAATAAAACAAAACAAAAGAAAAGAACAGAAAGAGAGAGAGAGCAGTCGATCAAGGGGAGAAAACAAAGCTTGGGAATTTCTGCTTGATCACTAGTCTTCGGTGGAGGTAGGTTATGGTTTTTACGATATTCGTAGTGAACTCTTAATAGTGAATAATATGTGTTGATGATATTGTAAACCTGTCTATATACTTATTGTATGCTTGCATGAATATGATTATGTGATTTTGATAAAACAAGCATGATGAAAACCATTGAATCCCAAATCTTGAAAGAAACTTTAATCTACGATATTAATGATGATGCCTTGGTATAAAAGAAGGCTTGACGAGTTAAAGTAATGGGATTGATGATGCCTTAGTATAGAGAAGGCTGGATGAATGGATAGAATGAATGTAGTGGATCGGAGTGTCACATTCCGACACATAGTATTAGTGGATCGGAGTGTCACGTTCCGACACATAGTATTAGTGGATCGGAGTGTCACGTTCCGACACATAGTATTAGTGGGACGGGTGTCACGAACCGACACGTAGATATAGGGGATCGGAGTGTCACGTACCGACACATATAGGGGATCGGAGTGTCACGTTCCGACACATATAGGGGATCGGAGTGTCACGTTCCGACACATATAGGGGATCGGAGTGTCACGTTCCGACACATAGTGGTAGGGGATCGGAGTGTCACGTAACGAAACAAGAGGAAGAAAGATAATTAATCTCAAAAGATGATAATATACTCAACATAATGAACTTAATTCCCAAATGAGTATGGTAATGAGGCTTGAGCCCTCATGAATGAACTTGATGGTAGTTATTGACGATTATGATACTTGTTGTTGCTACATGTTGAGCTTATAGTTGATTTATAATATTACTTGATATATATTATCTTCTATTTTGAGTTGGCCGATGATACCTACTCAGTACGTGTGGTTGTACTGACCCCCTACTTTTATGTTTCCCTTTGTTATTTGTGTTATGCAGCAAACGTTCCGTCAACTTCAACACAACAGTAATTCGGGCCAGATTTCGTCATACCGGATCTCAGGGTGAGCTAACGCTTTTAGCTTGGACTGGATCTTCTTCTATAAGTCTTGATGCCTTGACTTCCGGCATGGACTAGTTTCTTATGTATTTTTAGCTTCTTAGATATTCTTAGATAGTTTAGATTAGTGAATTGATCATAGATGTTCTTGTGATGATGACTTCCAGATTTTGGGAATATTAATAATAGTTGAGTTGTTTATTTATGAGTTTAAGTCTTCCGCATTATTTTCTGTTGATATTATATTGAAATGTTAAGGTTTAGATGGGTTGGTTCGCTCACATAGGAGGGTAAATGTGGGTGCCAGTCGCGTCCTCGAATTGGGTCGTGACAGTAACAATCTCCTAATATATTCCTAATTTCAAGAGAAGGTTAAGTCATAATTCCTCCAAGTATTATAACTTTAAGGTATTAAAGAAATATAATGCCCCTAATATTTAATTAACTACCTAAATATATCAATCATAATATGTTAATGAAGAAGATAATAAACACCGAATTCACACTATGACTGAGAATTAGTTATTGACTCCGTTAGAGGAAGTGCCAATTGTCAAAATTCCAAAGTTTCCCCGATACCTAATCATTGTTATATGATTACCTTATTATTATTGTAACAATTATTCAGTAGATTTTGTTTTTTTAATTCAAGAAACCACCCAAATTATTCACAGAAACCACCAAAATATTGTGGCAGCCATATTAATTCAAAGTCACGTCTTCCCTTTCCCAAATTAAACTATAATTAAGTGCATATATAATTTATCACTTGAATTCTATTTTATTGCCCTCAATCAAATTTCATATATATTTTGTTTGTTAAAATATTTCACACACACCCAAACGACATGCAATATTGAAGAAGACGCACACGATAGTTCCCATAAGCACCCACAATTCCATTCTGATAGATCTTACAGCAGAAATACAAAATAAAGGAACAAATAATGTTGTTTCACACTAAATTCACTGATATTACAACAATTACGAGTACACTACTAATATAATAAATCATATCCTAAGGCAATAATGAACTTAGTTATAGAATCGTAAAGATTAGAACATTTCTAGACATTCGAGAGGCTAGAAACTATCCCTGAATTCCCTTTCCTTTATTTTCTGAATATTCCGCTTTTTCACTTCATTGCCCCTATTTCTACAGGAAAAACCACACATTACATGTTTAACTGTCTCATGAAAGTTATTAAATTTCTTAATTGTTTATTTTGGTCTCCTGGAATAAGTTTTTATAACTTGAGGCACACAATTACCCTTCCCTATAAGAATCACCTTGTCCTCAAGGTGAAAGTCCGGAAATTGTTGATCGATGATTGAATATTCCTTCCAAGTATTCCCTAAGTCTGATAGGTTCCTCTACTTGATTAGAACTTTCAATTTTCTATTGATTAGCTTCCTGATCTGTCTCACTTCCTCAGGCTCAACTTGAAGCTCCATTCTTTAGTAAGAAAAGGAGGTAGGTTTTGAGCAGAAGTAGTTGGAAACATGAAACACTAAATGAATGCGTGTTCCAATTGGTAACTCCAACCGATAAGCTACGGAGCCAATCTTTTCCAAAATCTTTTTTAGGACCATAAAAACGAAGACTGACTTTTTCATTGATCTTCTTAGCCAAAGAACGTAGTTTGTAGGGCCAAAGTTTGAGATATACTACTTCACCAATCTCAAAAGACAGTTTTGTACGATGTCGATCAGCTTGATTCATCATTCTTTTTTATTCTTGTAACAAAATGTTCTGTTAGTTCGGTTAAGATCAGATTTCTAGTACGCAATTGCTCATTAACTTCTTCAGCCGCTGAAGTAGTGTCATCGATGTGAAAAATTGATGATGGGTCCCTTCCATAAAATGCTTTAAAGGGTGTCATACCTGCAGATCTTGATGTAGTGCCTGCTAGCTTGAATAGTTCATTCCTGAAGTGTCTTATGAAAAAACGGTCACGATCAGACACAATAGACGGAGGAAATCCATGTAATTTAACCACTTCCTTAGTGAAAACAGCTGCTTTATCTTTTGCATTAAAGGGGTGTGAAAGTGGAATAAAATGGTCATACTTAGTAAGATGATCCACCATAACCAAAATAGTACCAAACCTATATGATTTAGGAAGTCCAGTAATGAAATCCATACTTACATACTCCAACACATGATGAGGTCTAGGTAAAGGTTGGAGTAACCCAGGAGGACTCAATGTTGAGACTTGTTCTTTTGACAGGTTTCACACCTAGCAACAAAGTCTTGCACATCATAATTACCCTAAATATTTAATTACTTATTAGTTAATGAGGTGGAGGGGAATTTTGGGGAGAGAAGGCTGAAAATTGTCTCTTGAAGTGAAGTCTTGCTCCACCTGGTTCGAACCTAGGTGGAAACAATGAATTAAATTATTTTTTATTTAAGTTGGTAAATTGATGTAATTAATTTATATTTATTATTTAATTTCTGATTTAAAATAAAATACAAATCATATTTTTATTAAAAAAACAAAACCTTATTGACTAAGTCATAAAACTAGACTGCTAAGCCTCCTACAACTCCCACTCTCTCACGTTTTTCTCTCCACTCTCACGCTCAAAATCTTTTATTATTTCTCACGTATTTTCTCTGAAAAAATAAGATACAAAAGCAGAAAAATAAACCAAGTTCTCAACACTTGAAGAACTCTCACGAAATCACAAGAAAACAAATGTTAATTGCACACTAGGGTAAGGGAGGTTGTCATTTAAGTAGAGTCGATATTGATGAGGCTTATACGTGTTCTTGGGTTTAGTTTTGGGCATCAAGTAAATATTTTAACGTCAAAACTTATGGGTTTTCTTCTCTCTTGGTCCCTTTCCCAAGAGATCGCTTAAGGTTCATATTATTCATCCGAAAACTAGGATTGTTTCCCCTTATGCATGCCCCTGTCACTAGTTCCCAATGAATCGTAGGTTGGGTATGATTGCTGGTAGATTTACGTATATGTTATGTTTCGTGATTGATATGATTATGTTTGTGTACTTTAAATCATATGAAAGGCAACCATGTATTTGAAATTAAGTGCAAGTGTGTGTGTGTGCAAATATGTTACAATGAATCCGTTTCTCGGATTAAGGCTTCAATTTAATAATGTTTTGTTTGTCATTTTATATGCATAAACCTATGTAAATTGTAATGTTCATTAAAATGAAAGTGTGGCTGATTTTGACTATCAATCTTTTGGCTAAACGAATTGATGAAAAATACACCCCAAAATGTATTAAATGATCTACAAATTACCCTATGAATTAAAGTGCAAATGTTGAAGGAAGTGAGCTGAAAAATGTGACAAAATTTCCAGCAAATTATAAGTTGTTTTCGGCTAAACACAGATGTGTAAAACTGGAAATTTAAATGGGTATAAATTAGGAGAGGTCATTAGGGATCGAACTCGCGACCTCACCCTTGAAAAGCACTAAAACGTGAAAAGGGAAGTGGGGTCAAGGGGGATTGAACTTGGGTGTGCTGGCTAAAAAGTAAAGTAGAAAAAAAATATATAATGGGAGGCGTGGGAATTGAACCCCACGACCTCCAGGCAGCGAGTGGAAGCAAAGGAAAAATAAAAGAAAAGATGTGTGAGGCGTGGGAATCGAACCCACGACCTCAAAGTTGTGATGGAGAGTAAAGGATAAAGGGAAAAAAAAAAGAAAGGTGAGGCATGGGAATCAAACCTACGACCTCTTAGGCAGATTTAACGAGTATAATAAAAGAAAAATAAAGGGGGAGGCATGTGGGAATCAAACCAACGACCTCTTAGGCATATTTAAGGAGGAGAATAAAAAGAAAATAAAGGTAGGTTATAGGGGTTTGATCCCACAACATCATAGTCAACTCGAAATTGAAAAGGAGAAATAGATAAAAAAAAAAAGGGTTGTGGAGGTTTGATCGCACAACCCCTCGGTCAAGTAAGAGGTAAATCAAAGGAGAAAAATAAAGAGGAAACATCGATTTTGGGGCTCGATCAACGGTCCCAATGTCATGTGGACAAAAATACAATAAATAAAAAAATGTATGTTTTTGTCTAAGGGATTCAAAATTGGGTTCCCTTGCCAAATTTCATATTGATACATAAGTCATACGTGATTAAATATTAAAGAATAATGTCACCTACTCAGATGGAAATCGAGATCTCTGCATGCATACAAGATGCATAAGTCTTATATTACATAATCTTAGGAAGATATAAATCACTTAACAAACTATGAATGAATCCTGATGGCTTGTATTTATATACCCATAAGTCTAGCATACGTTTAAAAACAAGTGAATCTAAGATGTATGTAATGAAATGATGTAACACTAGAAGGGTTAAGTAAGAGTGTAAAACACACTAAATGGCCAAGTGCATTGGTATAAGATGAAATGAGTATTATGTAATCAAATGACGGAACTCTAAGGTTTCAGTTAAAGTGTGAAACACACAAATGGCCAAGTGCATTGGCATATGATGAAATGAACATTCAGGTGAAAAGTGGTGAGTAATTATGAAGAGGAAACGTGCTAATGTTAATGAATATGGTGACAACATGATATGAGGCTAATGTAAAAGATGAGAGCAATCTCAAATAAGCCTAAGTAAATTTTACCAAAACGTACTCACCTATGAGAGTGTAATGTTGATTAAGAGACTAGTCTCTATGAACACTTTAATGAAAGTATTGAGATTAACACACTTAATACTAATGATGAGATGAGAAATCATCTATTAAGCTATGATGTCCTCATTCTAGATGTCAGTTTCCATGACGTATGAGTTCAATGTAATGGAACTTTATACTGAGCATCGATAGACTATCCATGAGCGGTGATGCCTTTTTTCGGGAAGGGAGGAATTTCACATCATTCTCATGAAATAAGACTGTCTGGCATGCTGGTTATGGGTCTCCTTATATCTCCTAGTCTTGAACCTACACTTCCAATATAGGGATCTGGCGAGGGGTTCAATTCCAATGTACGCTAGCATGTTTTGGGTCACTTTTGCCGGTGATTCCACCTCTTTTCGGTGTGTGGGGTTTCATGACACTGGATTTCATGACACTCACATGATCTATGCCGGTTAAAGTTAAAGTTTACAATGAATGTATGAATGAGGCCAACCTCAAATAATGCACATAGTGAAATGAACAATACCAATGGTGTTAGTTTAGGATAATCAAGAGAGGAGCTATACTCAAGTAATGACACTATTTTATTATTGATCATTGCAAACCAAGCCCGATGAATGTCTTAAACTACATCCTAGGTATAGCTGGTGTTCACACTAGCCTATGAACGAAACGGAATGAAGTACGTATGAATGAATGAAGCAGACTTCGTGTTTGTTAATTAAGACTCCCTAGTTGAGGTACCATATGTTGAGCCCTCATTTTTGGAAAGTCTTATTGTCAAGTCCATGATTCCAAGGTCTGATGGCATATAAATGAATGATATAAAAGATGTTATGTTCTATATGCAATATGATATTTGCTATGTGTAAGATGTTATGTGTTGTGTGCAATATGATAAGTGTAATGATGCATGTTACCCTCATGGCATGAATTTCCTATCCAAATTATGAAAGCTCATTGATTTTCCTAATCCAAATTTGGAAAGCTCACTAACTTTCCAAATCCCAATTTTGGTAGTCCACTGACTTGGCTTTCCATAATCATGTAGTTAGGAAAGAGCTATTCTTACTCACGCATGTCCTTTGTGTGTGATTGCACATACCCATACTTTGTACAAGTGTTTACTAACCCTACACAACTCTACAATTTTAGGTGCTGGCACAGGTGGACGCTAGAGCTATAGGTTGACGCTGAAACTATCCGGACGTGAAGGATTCATCCGGACTTGGTATGCCATCATGATTTATAGGATGCTTGCCCATTATATTCTAGCTTAGTTATATGATTGAGCTAGTGGAGTATGTTTAACTAGCGCTTTTTTAGCTTTTGTTCAAACATTGTATTAATGTAATTTTTGCAAGTATACATTTAGTGTTATATTAAACTATTTCTTTAACTTGATGATCTTAATGTTAGATGGTTGATGGTGAAAAATTATGAATCTAATAGAATGTTCAGTATGTATGTTAAGAAACAAAAAGTTTCAATTTTTCGGCTAGAATTAACCTAGACGAAGTAAGAATGACGTAAGTAGGCTTGTCTACGATCTCTAAGAGTTCAACGACGTCGGTCTCGTTAGGGGTCTAGACTCTGGTCGTGACAAATAATACCAATTTAAGGATTTTCCTTCCAAACAAACACCTGCTTCCTGTAATCTTTGTGCTTCAGAAATTTCATTCACGGTAAAATATCGCTCAACTCTAAAAATCTATCCCAAAGGATCCTCTCCTTCGAAAAATGGTAGTTGTTATTTTGCAGAATTTCTTCCCATACTTTTTCTCCACTCCAGTTTACATTTCTTCCTTGTTCTTGATTTCAGACAGATCTGGTTTGAGAAGGAGATTCTTCTTCCATCATTGTTATCCCCTGTGCTCTGATTTTAGCAAGAGTCTCTGTCATTTCTTGAAACCATCCTTCAAGTTTTATAATATCTTCTTTTACACCTGTCAAATTTGTCTCCACTTGTTCAACTCGTCCTCCATTCTACTCACCATCCCTGTACGTTACTGCTCTGATACAAATTTGATAGACCTTACTGCTGAAATACAAATAAAGGAACAAATACTTCTGTTTCACACTAGATTCACTGATGTTACAACAATCACGAGTACACTACTAATATAATAAATCACATCCAAAGACAATAATGAACTTAGTACATAATCATGAATATCACAACCTTTCTAGATATTCGAGAGGCTAGAAACTCTCCCAGAATTCCCTTTCCTTTATTTTTTGAATATCCCTCTTTTCACTACACTGCCTCTATTTCTACAGGAAAAAACACCCATTACATGTGTAATTATTCAAGATGGTTACTAAGTTTCTTAATTGTATATTTTGGTCTCCTGGAATAAGTTTTTATAACTTGAGGCACATCACATTCTCTTTAAATAAAGCTTTTACAATTCAATACCCACCATTCCTATTTCTTACTTCTTAAAGAAACATTGAGATTTGTAAAATTATATATGAAACAATGAATCTATCCTTTTGAGAAAATCCTGCAAACGGAGATCATATGAGGCAAAAGTGCCAAATTCCAAAACTTATTTGTTCATACCAATTAATACAATATGCAATTAAAACAATTAAAACAAGTTTATCTTCAATTCAATTGTCATCACTATATTGACAACAATGTGTCTCCTTTTTACCAAAAAAATTATAAATTCCCAACAACACCATCTTCATATTAGTATCACTTCACAACATATTCATATAAACTTATATATATAATTAAAAAGAATCTTGTATAGACTTACCTTACAGTGTTCGCATCGTTTGATTTCTGTCGCATGCCTAGGCCCGTTATTGAGATAAGTTATTAACCACATTAACAATAATTCATATTTTTCATATATGGTTCAAGTGGTAAGGGTATTAATTAAATAATGAATTTGACCCATTAATTGCTAATTACGAATAATTTATATTTTATTATCATCCATTACATAAATAATTGTAGTTATCGAATAGTTCAAATTCTCAAACCAACTTCATCGAATGATCGATAAAAATAAATAAACGACTTTCCGGGTCATTACACAATCCTCGGATGAATTAGGACTGACCTATCTTCAATTCTTAATCTAAAAGAAATCTAAGCCACGGGGATGAGAGTCGTGAATGCCAGATCCTACATTTAGATGAAGAATGAAGGCAAGAGTATGCGTTAGTACAAAAAATTATAAAATATGATAGCTTGAAAAAACATAGAAAAGCATGGGACAAGATAAGTCATAAAGTATAATCAAAGCACATACAATATCATTTCATATATAACAGGTACTTGTTGAAGTAACCTCAGTTCATACTTAGTCAAGACATGGGTAATGCGCCACAAGTATTACTCATTATGGAAGAAAAACTCAATCAACAATCAAAGATCATTTACCTATTATAATATATTATGGCTTATATTTACAATACATGGGAAATATCTTCTTTCCGTACTAAAATGTAACATGAATAATCACCTCTAGCTATTCTTACCTTGGGGACATGAATAGTGTCTTTTATCCCTCTCACTATAGGATCAGGGGTGGTCGCCTACTGTCCTACATACTTTTGGATCATGGTAATCTCATCTTGTCCATTAATAATGTGACATGGGTAAACATCTCATGTATTTCTATCATAAGACATGGGTACTCACCTCTTATCTCTTACATAGAATCAAGGGTGATCGCCTCAAGTCCAACTCTGAGGAATATGGTGATTGCCTCATATTCTTCTCATAAGAGGTCGTGGGTAATAGCCTCTTGACTCGTCTTATTTATAGTTCTTATTCTTTAATGTATTTTAGGTGACCAATCCTTTCAACTAGAATCAATCAATGTGAGAAAGCATTTCACATTCATACATAATTAAATCGTGTAGGAAACATGCCTTCGACAACAAATACATCAATAATCAACAATTTATAATATATGAAACACTCTTAAAGCAATTTATATCTTATTCATCACATATGCTTTAATCTTAAAGCAATTCATAATGTACCTTATTTATCCTATTAGAAGACACGTACGCCTAAAGATTTTTTTTTCATTCATAAAAACTCATTTACATCAACATCATATTTGAAACATGGGTTGAGCATCGGTACACAGAATCTTATAATGAAAATCATAGAATCCTCCCAATTCATGCATAAACAATGATAGTACAATCAGCTAGATCAACATTGATAAGGACCCATAACATAGAAGAAAACCTAACTCGAATTTGAGAATTTCTACTTGGCTATTTCGGAACATAGGTAACCTATGGATGCAAGGATTCCGTTGATGAATAAAGCTATTATAACCTCATATCTAAGTCCACAAACAAAAAGAGAATGGAGACTTGAACCTTGAGCCATAGCTTGAACCCTTCTTCTTCATTATCATCTTCCAGTTTCTAGAGAAGGAACTATTTTGGAGAGGACGAACTCATTTCTTTTTGTGAATTTTATAAAATTACTTGAATGGTTTGAATATGGGGTTAAAATCACATATATACGTATTCTAGGCATGGGTTAAATGACAACTTTTTTTAAAATAAAGTTGGAAAAGACCGTGACTTAAAATTTGTGTAACCTCATGATGGAGGTTACCACGAGCCATAAAGGACATCACAACCTTGTGTGGTAGTTGTGGTCGATGACCAGTGGCTTGGAAAACAAACCCCTTAACCCTTTTTCAATTGATTACCCGGTCTACGGCCCGTCTAGTCCTTCACGAGTCACCAAGTGGCTCGTGTGGAGAGTCATTATTTTTGTTAGTTTCTGCCTCCTTTTCACGCCCATCACCATATCTCATTGACCCCCTCATGAGCCGTCTCAGTTCTCGTGAGAGGAGAGACTTTGTAGTCTCAATTTTGTGAGTCACCACGGGCCATCGTGAATGGTTCCTAGGCTCAGTCCTTGTCTTGTCACTTGTCACTTGTCACCTAGCCCCTTTCATTGTTTACAAGTTTTCGAGATGGTACTGAAAGAAATCGGTGAGACCAACAACAAATGATCTCAAATAGGAATTAAAAAACCTATGTAATATTTGTTTAATTATAGTTCAAAAAAACAAATTCAATAGTTTTAGGCAAAATTCATTGATTCTATTAATAAATACGTAAAATCTATATAAATATATTCAAAATTCATTTTTATATTTAATGTCACTATGTTAGATATTTAAATACATAGTTCAATCATGGCTTGCTAAAATTAACAATGTTTTTCGCACTATCTGTTTATAGCCTGGAAAGAATATCTTGGCAAAATGTTTGTGTGTGTATATAGATACACACACACATTATACAAATGAGTAATTAAGATCAAATATTTATTTATTTTAAAACTTAAAATGCAAATTCAAATATCTTAACCTTTTTTTAAATTCATTCGTTGTTGTTTCTCTTTAATTTTTCTATTGAATTTATTTAGTCCTTTTATTTTATTTTTCTATCCTTTTGATTGATTTCAAATTTATTTCAAATTCCTTGTTTGTAAAATAAGTTAAGTTTGAATGAAAATCAAAATAAAGTGAAAAAATCAAATAAAACATTAAAACATAAAGCACACTTCTAAATTAATCTTAAGAAAAATACATAACTTTTAAAGCCAATTAAAAGTGAATATAGGAAATAAATTGAAGAAAAAACGTCTAAAGTGAGAAAAAAATTAATGAAGTATTTTACAAAGAAAGAAAAAAAAATTAAACATGTGTAAGTTTCAAGAGCTATAAATTTTAACACTAACAAATTAAAAAGTTTCAATTGTAAATGACTTCTGTCAAATTTGCTCACTCATCACTAGCCTTCAAGAGAGTGTGCACGTAATAGAACCATAGTTAACTTTAGGTGTATCTCTGTAGTATATATCATAGTCTAGAGGGGTACTTGTGTTTTATCCATAAAGTTTATTTAAAATTTAGTTACTAATATTGATTATCGCTATTATAAATATTTGTTATAAATATTTGCATTTATAGTTCAAATATGGCTCGATTATCCAAAATATCTTTCACACTATTTGTATATATCTTGAGAAGAATTTCTTATAAAAACGTATATAGAAATATATATTTAAAATTTATACATATGATTAATGACAATCAAAATATATTTTTTTTTTCTATCAAAATAAACTCTCACCCTACAATAAAATAGATAGTAAGTATTTTGAATGAATACATACATACATATATATATATATATGTATATATAATATATATATATATGTATGTATGTATATATATATGTATATATATATATATATATATGTATGTATGTGTATATATATATATATATATATATATATATATATATATGTATGTATGTGTGTATATATATATATATATATATATATATAAACCATAGGTTCGCCTACGTGGAGCCATCACAAACAAGAATTTTCTTTTAAATTTATTTATTCCAAAACTAGCAATTCTATTTCATGAAAAGTTGTGACTTTTATGAAGAGTTGCGACTTTATGAAGAGTTGTCACTTTTATGAAAAGTTATGACTTTTAGGAAGTGTTACGACTTTTATGAAAGTTGTGTGTGTAGAGACAGAGGGGCACATCAGCAGACCATGGATGCATCGGCGGACCATGCTATTACTGCATCGATTGATTCAGAGAATGTTCGAATAACAAAATTCATAAAAATTCTATGTTTGGAGAGACAGAGGGGAATCGAGGGACCGTATATGCATTCTCGTAGGAAAAAAATATTCCAATTCGTGACCGACGAAAGGATTCTAAGGGCCATCGATTGATCGAAGGTCCATTAGTTGGTCCATATATTGAGGTCGCGTCAATTGAACAAACTTTCCTTATCTCTATATATAGGGCTTTTAAAACCTCGTTTTTGGGGTTAGATACTATTATTATCTTTCTATTTTTGTGTCTTGGAGAATGGGTATTGCAAACTTGGGAAATTAATCAATTTTAAGATTTGTTTTGAAGATTTTCTTGCAATTTCAAGTTAAATTTCTTGGTTTCTTCTTATTGTTAAGTAAGTTCATGATTTCTTCATTCAAAACCGTGAATTGTGATCTTTCTTGCATGGGTAACTAAATACACATCTAGGGTTGTAGAAAACATGGTAATTAACGAAGTATAACTAGCAATTAAGCAATTCTTAAATATTGTTTTTTCCTGTATTGATAATTCTTATGCTTAGAATATGTTTAAGGAGTGCACGTGTTAGAACTCGCCTAGTTGCTACTTGCCAGACCAAAGAGGTTGTAATAGGAAAAGAATAATCAACATAGATTTAGTTGGATACTATCTAATAGGGTAGTGTTGATTTGATCAAAGTAGTAACTAAGTCATACATCGATTATGATATCTAATATGAGGTAAAGGTAAGGGTTAGTATATTATACAGATGTAGACGGACCAAGGTGCGGAGTGAAATTCTCTATATGCTAGACAAAGGATTTAGAGATATCTAACTTTCCACTTTGCATGCAAAACACTAGGAAAAAATTTCTATAGCTAAGAATACAACGTTATAAACCTATGGGGTACACATATACCCTAGTTATTCTAAAAACATGATAAAAACTCAACATCTACTTTCGTTTACTTGTTAGCTTAGACTGTTAACTTGTTTCACAAGAAAACCCCTTTAACTACTTGTTTTGGAAAAGACATGGCTAGATAGACGTAATTATGAATTAAAGTTAAGTCTCAACCATTTTTCTCGTGAGATCAACCCCAACCTACTAGTTCGGTTTTCTACTTGATTAGGACTGCTTATACTTCTTTGGGGAGGTATAATTTGAGCATATCAAATTTAAAGCTTCACGAAAAAACATATTCTCCCATTTAGTATATTTGAGAGCCTTTCGAAGCTTGCCCCCACAATAGCACGCCAAAGTTGTTGCTCTTGAAAACATGAATCTAAACACACTAACCTATGATAAGGTCAGATGAGATCTAATTGATTTTGAGAAAACTCATCTCAACAAAGAGGGTCAAGAAGAATCAAAAAAGAAAAATGTAGCATTCAAAGAAAATTGTAAAGACAAAGGAGAAGAAGATATAGGAGAAGATAAAATTGCTCTTATTACCATATTAGTTATATAATCCTTCAGAATTCAGGAACAACAGAAGAGGAAGAAATCCAGGAAGAGGAAAAATCAAGAAATAATGGAAAATGCTACGAATGTGGCAAATATGGTCACATAGCTAGTGAATGTCTAGAAGCAAGGAAATATTGCTTCGGATGATTAAAAGAACAAAGCTCTAAGCAGCTAGGATGATGAAGAATATTCTGAAAACGAACATGCATAAATCGAAAACGTATACTTCATGACTATCGGAGAATCAAGAACTGAGGTATGTAATAACTATAATAATTTGAAATAATTGTTAGATCATGTTGTGAAAGACCTTAATAGAATTCTTTCTTATTTTAGAAACCTCCAAAATGAAAAAAGAAATTTGAAATCAAATTCAATGTGAAGTTGAAAAGATCTCCTTTATGAAGAAATATTTGAATTGAAAATTTCCTTTGAGAAATCTTTAAAATCAAATTCATCAGGTCTCTACCAATAAAAACTCTTCAAATTGAAATTACTCTTGTTGCAACTAGTTGTTTAAGTCGATTGATGGAAAAGCTAATAATAATGAAATCAATTATGAATAAGATACTCCTAAATATTGTCATTATTGTGGGAAGTCCTTTCATATATCTTACAACTGCAGGCATAAAAATCATACTCATCTAAATGGGTTTGGAGACCTAAAAGAACTCCAAATAACTCTAACCTTGACGGACCCAAAAAGGTTTGGGTACCTAAAAGGAAATAATAATTTTGTCTTGCAAGAACACTGCACAAAATCAAATGGAAAAACGTACCTGGATAGAGGTAGTTTAATTCACATGCTCAGAGACAAAAATTTATTCAAATGTGTTACCGAATACAAGGGAGGATATTTTCGTTTTTGTTATAACTTATAAAGAATATTGGTACTATCTCATTCAGTAATTGTAGTGATATTTCAAATGTTTATTTAGTGAAAGGGTTCAAATACAATATGTTGAGTATTAGTCAGCTATGTGATCAAATCAAGAATTTCATTTTCAAAAGGATTGATGATTGATACAAAATTCTACTAGAAACAATCTGTTACAGGAAGCCGAGAAAATAATGTATACATTCTTGACTCAGTTAAAAACTATGGATAACATATTTGCCTAGCATCAATGACTGATCACCCCTGGATCAGGCATAATAAACTTTGCCATGCAAGCATGCGACTAATTGAGAAACTTTCTAATAATGAACTAGTCATTGGTTAAAAGAAACTCGATTAATCCTAAGATCACCTCTATGATGCTTTTCAAAAGGGAAAACAAATTAGAAACTCTTTTTCTGGTAAGGATATTTTTTCCACAAATAACCTCTACAACTCTTACACATGGACTTATTTGAACCGACAAGAACCGCCAACGTTGGTTTAAAAAGCTACCTTTTGTAATAGATGTGATTATTCTCAATTTACTTGGGTTATGTTTATATCTCACAATGATGATACCTTAAAAAATTTTGAATTCTTCTGTGAAAAAGTTCAAAGAGATAAAGGTTAATATGTTACATCCATAAGAAGTGATCATGTAGGAGAATTTGAAAATAATTTGTTCGAAATGTTCTGCAATGAGAAAGGATGCAATCACAACTTCTCCTCACCTGGATCAGCCCAACAAAATGGAGTAGTGGAATGAAAGGATAGGACACTTCAAGAAATGGCTAGAACAATGATAGTCGAGCATTCTCTTCGACACAGATTTTGGGCAGTAGCTGTAAGTACTGCTTGTCATGTAGTAAATCGATGCTTGATAAGACCCATTCTGAAAAAGGCACATTATGAAATATGAAATGGTAAATGACCCAACATCAGTTACTTTAACCATTTGGGTGTGAGTGTTTGGTACACGACAATGGCAAGGACAATATCGGTAAGTTTGATGCACAAAGCGATGAAGGTATATTTCTTTGTTACTCAAAATCTAGTAGATCTTACCAAGTTATTAATAATCTTAATTTGCATATTGAATAATCTATTCATGTTTTTTTATGATTCTAATAAATCTTTTGAGACTAGAATAAAAGCTGATAATGAAGATAATCAACTTTCTATATCAACCCAGAGGGTGTCTACTAGTGCTAAATAGTCGACTACAAAATAACCCTCCTTAGGTTCTATAGTCGAATTTTTTCCAAATGAATGAATAAGCGAACATGGATATTCCAGAAAAATTATTATAGGAAATCTAGGTGAAGGTATGAAAACTCGAGCATCAAGAACAAATGAGACACATGTTGCACTCATCTCCCAGTTACAGACAAAATAAACCTAAAAGAGGCTCTCTTAGATGAACCTTGGATCAACGCTATGAAAGAAGAACAAGAACAATTTGATAAAAATCACGTATGGACCTTAGTACCCATACCTGATTCAAAATATATCATTGGAACAAAATGGCTGACAAAAAAAAATTAAATTAGTCTGGAGAAATAATTTGAACTAAAGCATTGGTTACTCACAACAAGAAGGATTCAACTAGGATTAAACTTTTGCCCCTATTGAAAGTTAGGAATCCATACTTTTAGCCTTCGTTTCTGGTAATGGTTTTAAACTATTTCAAATGGATGTGAAAAATTCCTTTTTAAACGGGTTTATTAAAGAAGAGTTATGTAAAACAACCCCCTGGTTTTGAAAATCCAAAATTCCCTTATCATGTTTCCAAACTTTAGTTTTGGTATGATCGTCTCAACAACTTTCTTATAAATCATGTCCTTACTCATGGTAAAATTGATACTACTCTTTTCATTACAACATCTTCTGAGGAGAATCTTATTACGAAAATTTATGTTAATTATATTATTTTAGGAAGTTCTAATATATCATTGTGTGAAGAATTTTCTTCCCTTATGAAAAGTAAATCCAAAATGAGTATGATTGGAGAATTGACCTTTTTCCTTGGTTTAGAAATCTATAAATCCAAGAAATGAATGTTTCTTTTCCAAGACAAATGCTACAAAGAGCTCATACAAAAGTTTGGCATGGAAAATTCAAATACATTTGACACTCCCATGAGTTCCACATGTTCTCTTGACAAACATGATCAAGGTAAAATTCTCACACCCCAGGTCTGCACCCTGGACGTGGCCTGCACCCCATGTCCATTGTTGGTGTTAAGCGAACCCTTGGTCTGGTTACTTAAATTAGCGGAAGACTTAACTCAATGATAAAATAGGACACATTCTCATAATTACATAAATCAAAGTCTTCGCTATAATGGAACATAAGTCTCGAAGTTTAAAAATCTTAAATTAAAAAGACTCAACTAAACTTACCGACTATCCGTCTATGAAGCCTTTAATACTTTGAGAATTGTTGGGACAAACCTCGTAACATTCTGAAATAGAAAGACTTGAAAGCATAAAAAGGATCCAGCATAATGCAAGAAGGCTCACCACTGACTCTGATTGTTCAAACTGGATCAATGATGTGTTGGATGCTGACCCTGGTTACCTGCGTCTACATCATAAGACAATGCAGGAAAACTGACATCAGTACATTGAATGTATAAGTATGCGAGTTGGAATACTAAACAACAACTTAAAGCTTGAACGGAATAAGAAGAAACTTACCTTGGCTCTTCTAAACTCATGAATACTCAACTCAACATATATATAAGGCTAATAAAATACATACAACACATATAAAGCTTTATAAAATAGTAAAACAACTTAGTTAGTTAAAGAAATGCAATAACAAAGTCAACTTTACTGACTTATGAAATTAATATAGTTTATGTGGGAGATTATCTAGCCAACAACCACAACTATGAACCGATGTGGTGATACAACGTCTCAACCAATCTTCCAGAACTGGCATATACTTTGCCTTCTCATTGAACTAGTGGATCCACTAGCTTAACTTACGTAATCATCTAAAAGGTATGACCCGCTAAAACCCTTGATGGCTACATTGTTTATATGGATACTTGAGTTGATATGAACTCTTATCTACACATCAGTGCTCAATACTACTCCCAAAATATACTTTAGCTCATAATTTTAACATAACTTTTTTCCTTTGGGTTGTGATAATTTGCTCAACCCTTTTAGCATAGAAAGCCTTATTGGACTCACTATTCCCTTTTCTTGATCAAAACTCTGTTGAGAAATCTTAGTTTCCTCATAAATTGAATGTGAAAAGTATTTATTCAACTTTTAGGGAACACTTAGTTCCCTTATAACTTTTGAGAAATGAACTTAACTCTTTACTCTTTTCTTAAATTGAACTTGAATCTTAAATCAACTCTTAGAGAATACTTAGTTCCCTTATATTTCGTTTAAAGAAAAGACTTCAACTTTTACTCTTCACTTTTACTTGAACTTGATCCTTAAACCGAAGTTAAAACTTATAATAACGACTCTAGAAAACCTTTTAAAACTTTGCTTTGAACTAGCTTCGTAGTTTTAGACTTGACTCTTAACTTCTTTGACTTTTATCTTAACTTTCCTTGAGTGGATTATGGATTCAAGGTTATTATTTGAGTTCTTTATTGATTTCTTTGTGTTTTGAAATAATATGACGTAATTAGAATATTCGAATGATGTTAATGTACCTTACAAGGACTTACTATGGCTAAACAATAAAAACTGGGCGAAAAATGCTGATACGGGCGCATAGGTGGCGCGAACGCCGACCCCTATTAATTAAGGCTTGATTTTGGCACACTAGTAGTGCGCCGCGCTATACCTCAGTTGATTGCAGCCAAATTTTGGCACACAGGCGCGCCACGCCTGCCCTTTTCCCTGGTCCGTCTGATAAATTTTTCAACTCGTTTTTCTTCTCCTAACCTTCCTAGTTCTTCCATAAAGCTCCTGGGACTATGGGTACTCTTCATTACTATCGAATTCAACTCAAAAGTAACCAGGAGAAATAACAATTAAACCAACAACTCTATCAATGAGAAATCAAAAGTTTTCTTCAAGAACATAACCTCTAGCATGAAATAAACTCATAAATTGCTGAATTGCAACAATAGTGTGTGGGTGAATTATCCCAACAAGAAAGATCCCACATACCTTAATATAGATCACCTACGATGAATTCCATGCGACGATCTTGGCGTTCTTGATCAATCCTTGAAATTTTCTCCCTTTTTCTTTTTCTCTTCTCTTTTCTCCTAACCCTAAGCGTGAATACTTTTATAAAACTGATTTAAGACTTAGTTTTACCCCTAATAAACCTTTAAAATTAATTAAGGAATAGCTGCTTGAAATGACAAGTTTACCCTTTCCGAAATCCAGATTGGGACCTTCCTCAACCCAACGACCTAATTTCCGATAGGAATATCTCCTTCATACGATATAAAAAAATGTGGAAACTTTGTGGCGTTGAAAAGATATTTTCAAGGGCTTTCCAACCATATAAAGAATTACCTCTAACTCATACTGAGCTAGAAGTTATGATCGTTTGAAAATGGCAAAACACTAACTCTTTACACTTAGGAATTTTTTTTTCTACATTTTTCCTATTCTTTCAAAAAATTATAAATTTAGTTCCTTAGCTTAATCTTGGCTATTACGAATTACGAGATGTTACAAAAACAATTAACAAATCTAAATATAGAGGTATGATTGGATCTTTACTTTATATCACTGCCAGTCTACCAAACATCATCTTTAGTGTGTCCAGGTGTGCTTGATTCCAAGCTTTCCCTAAAAAATCCCATCTAGCGGTGGTAAAACACATTACTTCTTACATAGTTGGAACAACTCCTATTGTATTAACGTATCCAAACGAGACATCTTTTTTCTTGAAAGATTTTCTGACACTGACTATGCAGTTGATAAGGATGACAAGAAAAGAACAAGTGGTACATGTCAAATTTTTTAATTTCGCAAAGCAAGAAGAAACAAAGCTCTATTTTTCTTTCGACTACAAAAGCTCAAATTCTAGGATGGTTCATCAATTAAGTGATTATGTTTTCTCATTTTTAACATGTAAAAATTATGCTTGATAGTTCTACCGCTATTGGCTTCCAAAAAATTATGTGCATCATTCTCGATCTAAACATATTTATATGAAACATCATTCCATTCGAGATCATGTTTCAAAAAGAGATATTACTTCACTAGCATTGATTTTCAACTTGTTGATATTTGAAAAAAAAAACTTTTGGAGCAAAGACTTTGTTCTCTCCCAAAATTCATTACTTATCATTGAGAATCCGCTATATTGTTAAATTGTTGGATGCATTAATTGTTTGCTCTTTATTTATTTCTGCTTTTTCATATATGGTGTTTCTTTCTTCTTTTTCCTTCTGTATCCGCCTCTTTATTTACGCCATTTGTTCTGTTCGTACTATTAACCCTCTCTTCGTTTCTTGCCGTTTAGTCTTTTCATGTCTCTTCCTCTTCCCCTCTCCTTTGTTATTCATCTCTCTTTTGTGTCTTCTCTCTTTCTCTCATTCTTCTTTTGTGTTTCTCTCTCTGAGATGGAAAAGACTCATGCATTTACTTGCAAAATCTCTCGCAAGAAAAAAAAAAGGGCATCAGCCTCCATCTTCACTAATTCGAACTCCGGTGAGATTTTCCTGCCTTTGTCGCTTCGTCGTTAGGTAAGCTTCCTGATGATTCTCCCATTATGAGTCTTCTAAAAAGAAATTTAAATTTGATTTCGAAAGTTCTATTGATACTAAGATGGAATTTCGGAACTCCTTTCATGAATCTCTTTTCCACTCTCTGAAACACAAAACTTTTGTGCGTGGTAGGGTTGTTGATCTTTATCTTCCTTCCTCCATAGACTGTCATATTAAAAGTTTTTTTGAGTTTTAGGGTTGTGCAAAAATTTTCTTTGTGCCCATGATTGTGTATGAAGCTCTTGTTCGTCTGTTCTATGCTAATCTGTGTTTCCCTAAGGCTGGTGAAACTGAGTTCTTAGTTATGGGTAGACAAATTTTTCTTGATTGCAAACAGTTTGATTCTATGTTTGGTGTTTCTTATTTTGGAATTATGGCCCCTCAAAAGAAATGTTGGCCCTATAACTGTAATATTTCTTTTGAGAAAGCTAAGCGTGCATTCTTGACCCCTCTCTGCCTATCATTTCCTATCTAGGGCCCAAATATCTCCCCTTTGAGACTTGTGTCATTTTCCTTATTGTTGCTACCACCCTACTTCCTAGGGCTGGTTCTCATTCCACGCTTTCTCAGCGTGACACTCTGTTTGACTATTGTTTGGTGTCTAGTGTTAAATTTTATTTATCATCTTTTATTCTCTCTTCCATGATTGAAGTCATATCTGATCCTTCCAGTTTCCTTTTTGCATGATTATCATTCGCATCTCTGATTCACACTTTATGTGTCTTGGAGACTTTTCCCCTGTTCTTATTAAACAGAGGTATAACTATTGTGATTTTCTTATCATGGGTTTTACTCGCTATAGGTCTACTTGGATTCTCATGACTGATGTAAAATTATTTGAATGATGCTCCTGTAAAATCTAAGCAATCCTCCACCACTTCTATGTCAACTACCAAGCTCAATGTTGCTCTTGACAACATTGTTGAGGTTCATACAAAGCTATAGTCTATGTCCATTACTATTGCTCAAGTTCTTGATCTCATGACCATATTGTCTGCAATGAATGAGCATGTGTCTCTCTAAAGGATCTCCTGTTGCCTGCTCATTTTAAGAAGATAGGTTGAAGGATGTCACAAAGGAAATATGTGTTGATGTTGCTTGTATTCAACACCTATTGGATAAAATCATTAAGGAGGCCATCAAAATTTGCACCAAAGTTAATGCGGGCTCCGAGTCCATCTCCAATTCTCTTTCCTCTAGATTTGAAGAAATGTCGACTGCTATATTCAACACTCTCGCCTATATTTTGTATCCCCATTGATTGTTGTGTGGTGTTTATTTTTGTGGTGCTCCTGTGTTGAGCATATGGACCATCTTAAGACTATCTGTTGTTTGGTTTTTTTGTTGAAACTCTTCGTTCTTTCCATTTTGTTAATGACAAAGGGGGAGAAATAATTGTCCTTATTATAAGTTTATTATCACTTTGATATCTTAAAATTACTGTGTTGCCTGTGCTACCCGCTTTTAATAACTGTGATTATCTATTTTTGTCTATTATATTTTTGGGATCGCAGGATATATTAATTTTATATGCTTAGGAAAGAAAAACTCCTCCATATCTTCAGGGGGAGTATGTAAAGAACTCAGCTCCACAAGCAAACTATCTCCTTCTACATTTTAGGGGAGATGATCAACTCTCAAGCCATATAAGTAAACTACAACATGAAGTATCTCTACTATATGTTGTAATTATATCGCGACCCAGATTTTGGAATTTGGATCGCAATCGGCGTCGTTGACCTCTCAGAGGTCGCAGACAAGCCTCATCTTGCATTCATCACATTTATATGGTTATTTTTTAGCGGAAAATTTAAAACTTTAAAACATATGAAGTATACATAGACTTCATATAACTATTTCATTAATTCATCATATACTAAGCACAACATAAATATAACAACCATCTATAATAAGCATCAATTTGAAATAGAATAAGAATATATCATAAATACATTTGTCAAACACCACCTTATTACAAAAGCTTTGAAATAAAAGTACGAAAGAAATGCTAGGGACTACTCTCACTAGATTTTTCTAAAACTAAGGCTAGACTATAACTGTAGCATCCTCGAATCAAGAAGACCTACAAAATGGTCTGGAGAAGCGCTAATGTCCAAATCGTTGCAAGAGTCGTCAATCTGTCCCTTAACCTACATCTATAAAATAGTATATAGTAGGGGTTAGTACACCACTTGTACTAAGTATGGGTGTATGCACACATACAAATAAGACAATGCATGATCAAAGAAACCTCTTCCTAAACAACATGCTATTTCTGGAAAACCTAGTCACTACGACTTTCCAAAATCGTTAGTTGTGAATTTTGGTATTAATATGATGTATTTTAATGCATTCAAAGCACACAACTCATTTCCTATATGATTAAAATACATTAATATCATCAACATAATTTTAGAACAACTCGGGCGAAGATTTGAGATTTTTGATCCTCTTAGGCCGAGAGCTCCTCTCTGTACACTTAGATTATTTTTCATTCTTTATATTCTTCTTGTTGTGTTGTTCAATAACTCCTTTGGTCCTATGTTTTACATACAAGTGAAATGATTTATTGTAGTCCCATACCCACAATGAATCAAGTAAATAATTCAAGAGATTAAGGAAATGACTTAACTACAATCTGGGCATGAATATATTTATAAGTCAATACTTATTGACTATACTCATTCTTTAAATGATTGCATAATGTGAATACATTTTGGTGAATATCATTAAAGCTTATGATCTTGCGTACTTTGGACATGAATTCTTTGTAAACCAATCTTTAGTGACTATTCATATTATTTTATTATTGGCCTAGTATAACAAGTCATTATAAGCCAATCTTATTTGGATAATATCTTTTGCCAATTATATAAACTCATTACAAGGAAATTTATTTGGCTTTATCATTTTCGTAACACGAGGATTCATTATCGGTTATGCCCTTTACTTATTGTAAACTTTATTGGACACGATTTGACTATCCTTACAATAAGTTATTCATTACATCAAGTATTCATTACATTTAATAAGTGATTCTCTATTGATTATGCCATTGATTTCATTACTTTCATGTTTTATATATTATACATTTCATATGCACGAGACCTTGGAATCGTTGATACAACATTAAGACATCTCAAGTGAGTGCACAACATATGATACCTCAACCCGAGGGCCTTCATTAGCAAAAAAGAGTCTGCTTCATTCGTTCATTCTTACTTCACATTATTCATTTCATTCATTCGTAGGCTGATGCAAACACTAGCTATACCTAGGATGATGTTTAAGACTCTCATCTTGATCATGAAGTTCAATGACCAAGAATGACCTAATGTCATTACTTGAATCTGATTTCACCTCCTGATTGTCTTGCACAAACACATTCGGTATCGTTCATTTCATTATCTTTCATACTTTGAGGAACTCCAACCTTAACCGACATATATCATGTGAGCATCATGAAATCCAGTATGTACCCCACACCTAAAAGAGGTGGAATCACCGGCCAAAGTGACCTAAAATGTGCTAGTATACATGGGAATTGAACCCTGTCATATCCCTATATTGGCAGTATAGGTTCGAAGACTAGGGGATATAATGAGACCCATACTCGGCATGCTGGACAGTATCATCTCATGAGAGTTACGTGAACCTCCGCCCTTCCCGAAAGAAGGCATCATAGCTCATAGCTAGCCTATTAGTGCTCAGTATAAAGTTTCATTTCATTCAACTCATACGACATGGAAGTTGGCTTCTAATATGAGGACATCATATCGCAATAGATTATTTCTCATCTCATAATTAGTATTAAGTATACATCAGTTTCAATACTTTCTTTAGAGTGTGCATAGAGACTGGTCTCGTCATTAGCTTTACACTGTCATAGGTGGGTACATTTCGTAACATTTACTTAGGCTCATTTGAGATTTCTTTCATCATTCACATTATCCTCTTATCATATTGTCACCACATTCATTAGCATTAGCACATTTTCTTTTCATATTTACTCATCCCTTTTACCTGAATGTTCATATCATCATATGCCAATGCACTTAGCCATTTAGTGTGTGTCACACTCATATTTAACCCTTCTAGGGTTTTATCATTTCATTAAATACATCTTAGTTTCTTATCCCTTTTTACGTGAATGTTCATTTCATCATCTTTTAGTGTTGACTCAAGCATTATGGAGGCTTGCTTCTAGGTTGAGATTTACTTACTCTATTGATGATTTGTCATACTTACTTTACATTGATGAAATGTGAATTGTTCTTTCATATCATCCTTAATTTACATTGATGAATGTGAATTGTCCTTACATATCATCCTTAGGTGTTAACGAGACTAGTTTCACACATTCTAACACCTTCATTCGTGAGTATTATTTTAACAAATTAGCTTGGGTGTAAGTAAGACTTGTCTCACTTCCTTTAACACCCCATTCTGGTCACTTCGTTAATTAAGACCCCTTTAATTATGTTATAAGTCACGTTACTTACTTACTTTAGTGAAATAGCTTCATCTCACCATTTATGGACGATGATCACTTCATTCAATGAGTTTCATGTGTTCGTAGTTCATTCTTGTGGAGCATGTTGGGAGTTGTCATAATGAATGTCATGACCTTGGTTATGGATTAATTGATATTACTTTAGAAGTCTTTAATATATATTTTATACTCTTACACACAAGAATTGGCATATGATTACTATTGGCTCAAGATTTGGGATGTTAGACTAGCAAATTCATTCTTTTTGGCATAAGACAATTTTTACGTATGTTCATATTTAAATTCCCATATGTATGAACACTTAGTCAATCTTTTAATAATTTACAAAAGTTCCTAGCCATTACCATATATTCATTTTCACCAAGTAGAGTTACCCAACTTTATTGGAACATGATAGCCAATTTATTCAAGATATGATTTCATCGATGTCTTTGAGTCAATTCTTAGTTTATGGATATTAGTGTAATGTTTTAAGAAAATATTGGACAGCATTATATTATCAATTGATGTATTTAACATCTTCATAACATCACAACAACAGCAAGTCAACATTCAGCCAAAAACACATATTCACTTAACACATCGCAGACTTAACTTAGCATATTATCGATCCTTAATTATCTTGATAAAATTAACTTACACAATTACAAGTTCATAAGTTCATTCGAAACTCATCATTAAAGAACAATACATGTTAAGAACAGTCAGCACCGCATACCAACAACATGATCTCTAACCTATTCAACATTGAGATCGAAAAGGATACTAGGGAAGGGAAGTTCGGTGAGAACGACGGGAACAACCCTAGTTTTCAAGATCTTGTGAATAATTATAAGGAAAATACTCTTAGCGAAATAATTATAGGTGAGAAATCCATACCTTATGTAGAACTTAATCTACGAAGACCATCTTGAACGAAACGTGGAGAAACCTTGAAATCACCTAGGAGAATCAATGGAATTTTCTGTTTTTCTTTCCCTCGCTTGCTTACTGTTTTGCATCCTTTTTTTACATGAGTTTGAACGTGAATTTTAGGTTTGATAACTTATATTTAATTATACAACTTAGGTTTAATAAGTTAATTTAATAAACTAATTAACCAATTACTAAAACGCCCCTCCTAAGTTGACTAAACATAGGAGAACATAACACTTAATAAAATTATGAAGTAGGTATTGACTACGGTTTTGGTCAAAATTTTGACATTATTTAGGTACCTAGGGTAAGTACTACAGTACCCTCAAGTCATTGGAACCAAAACTAACCCTTTTGGACCATGCTAGGTTAAGAACTAGGATGTTTCTTGAGTTGTACTAGGTTAGTGTAAGAATTTCGTTTTGATCATTTAAACTAATTAATTAAATTTCTAATTTACTTAATTAGGTGACCTAAGGTAATTACTAAAATACCCTTAAGTCGTTAGGACCATAAACAATCATTTGACTCATCCTAGGTTAGGTACTAGCTTGTCTTTTTCTTATTTCTACCGAAATATGGAAATTGATTTGTGATTTCCGTTTTTCCCCTTTAAATTAATTAATTAAGTTGTTAAATTAATTAATTAAGTAAAGTAGGGTAATTAATAAAGTATCCCTAGGTTTTTAGGACCTTAACTAAGTCTTTGGACAATCCTAGGTTAGGTACTAGGTTGTCCCTTTCTTGTCTTAATCGGAATCTGAATATTTCCTTTTTAGTTTCAGTTTTATCACTTTTAAATTAATTAATTTTATAAATTAATTAACTAAGTAACCTATGGGAATTAGTAAAGTAACCCTAAGTTGTTAGGACCATAAATAACTTTTTTGGACCATCCTAGGTAAGGTACTAGGTTTGTCTCTTTAACTAGTACTAGGTCAGTGTCAAACCGATTTTGGTCCTAGGTTGTCGGGTGCACTAGTGGGTCCAATTCGGTTAGTCCTAGGTTATTTAGTTATTTAGGGCAGTCAGTTAGAGTCTAGAATTTGTAGGGAGATTAGGCCCCACATGGGGTGGTCCCTTGTGCAGGTTTTTCCCCCTAACTACCCTAACCAAATTTAGTTAGGGTAGTCCCCTCCTTTGGCAGCTTCTTCACATGTCTTGCGCATGTGCTTGAACATGGGTTGGTTGCACTTTCCTAACTAACTATCATTAATGTCTCATTTGGGAATGTTTAATTATTGTCACAAGGATCCTCACTATGTCCTTGGGCACTGCTTAATCTACATGATCATTTCAAATGGTTATATACTATGGTACTAGGCTTGACACTTGGATTCCTAGTACTTTATGTTGGTATAGTTACAAAATATTTTTATTATCTTCGGCTCTTCTTTGCAGGTACATTTATTGGACATCAATCTTGGATTGGGGTATGACAACCGAACATGTATATTTCTTATTCGTATATAGAAAATTGGCTAATATCCCTTAGCCAATTTTTCTATACTATGTCCAGTATTTCTCAATATTGGGCATTAGGGTGACTATCTACAACTAATAGGCTATCCTAAGGGCATACTGACTCTTCTTTAGACATATGATTTTCTGGAATGTTACACATCATCAAAAAGGGGAGATTGTTACAATAAATTTTTAATGATACCCAACATGTTTCCTTGATAAACATATCACCAAAAAGGGAAAGAATCGATCTTGGATCCCAAAAATCAAAAGCAGATTATTAATGAAAGTATCCTGATTGATACCCAATCAATCAAGGATTCAAGAATAAGTATTCAAAATGTAAAAATTACATAAAACACAAATCAAGGAAGGAGAACATATCTCGATAACAAGAAATGAAGAACACAACACCTATACTCAAATCAATAGTCAAGGAAATTTGAAGTTATCAAGATTACATTCAATCAAGGAAGTTGAATACTCGAAAGCCAAACTCAAGAAGAAAAAGGCTTCAGCTACATTCAATTAAAGAAGAACAACGAATATAATCAAGCACAAAATTAAGGTAGTTGAACAAGAACGAAGACTGGAAATCAGTCTTGAGCATTATTCTTGATAAATTAGGATATTGCCTTCTTTTTCAAGGATCATATCTCTTGAATTGCTATGTCTTCATAGAAAATATTCAAGGAATTATACACTTTAATTGGAGTCTCAGCTGACCGAAAGAAGTGTACAACAAGATTGAATTATCTCACATTCCCTTCTTTACTTTTATCAACCATTGTATTACCTAGTTCTACTGTTTAGAGAAAAAGAAGATGAGAGAAAAATATTATTGGTAAGGCTTTATATCAAAACAAAAGTGAAACAAACACTGATTATAAACACTTTACACTCATCCTTGTACTCACACCAAAAGTTAACAGCTTGAAGAGAACATCCTCGCAACCAAAAGGGTGTGGATGTATGATCCACATTGGATCCCAAGCAGTATAAGAACATCTTGTGTCCAGTTTAGTTTCCTGTTGATTTATCTACTCTTATTTTCATTCAATACTTCACTATAGAGAACATTAAGTCAAGTAGTCTTAAAAGGAAAAATAGTAATTCACTCCCGCTGCTCTTGCACTTTCAGGAATCTGTTTGTTGATGGCCTATCAAGAGAAATAACAAGTGACACAAGAAATTTAGCAAAATACATGGTAATTAGACATAGGTTGGAACAATCATATTTGTGGAAACAAGCTATATTTCTCCATATTACATGATTCATGTCTAGATTCTTTTAAGTTCGGGAACAATTCAAAAGTCACAGTCACGGGAAAAAGATAGGTAACCATTCAAACTAAAAGGGATATTTCTCAATTAATCTCTAATGTCCTTTATAATCCAGAGTTGAAGTCAAACTTTATCAGTCTCAATCAATTGCAAGAGAAAGGGTATGAGATTATCATTAAAAATGGATTTTTCTGGATCTAAGATGATAATTTGCGCTTAATTGCTCAAGTTAAAATTACTGCAAACGCAATGTTTTCTCTGTATCTCAATAGTATACAACAATCATGCTTTTTAGCAAAATAATGATATGGTGCCTGGTTGTGGTATTTTCTAGTTGGGCATCTCAATTTGGATGGATTAAGAACCTTGCAACAAAAGAATATGGTGATTTGTCTTCCTCAAATTTTATCTCTATCTTGAATTTGTGAAGAGCGTGTAGTTAGAAGAAGTCTGACAACTCTTTTCCACAAAAGGGTTCATGGAGAGTAAAGACGTCACTTGAACTTATCCATTATGATATTTGTGGACTGATAGCACTATCTTCTAACGAAGGTAGAAGCTACATAATTACCTTCATTGATGATTATACTCGGAAAAGTTGGGTATATTTTTTGCAAGTGAAATCTGAAGCTTTAAATGCTTTTTAAAAGGTTCAATGTACTTGTTAAAACGTATTACAATTTTTTTTGTGACTTTCGTGGGCGAGAATATAACTCACATGAATTATAATTATTGGTGAGTTTCATGGAATGAAGAGGCAACTTTTAGAATCTTAATTGCCCCAACAAAATGGAGTATGTGAGAGGAAAAGTCGATGTTGCGGAGTATCCTTACAAGCAGTTGACTTTATAGAAGTTTTTAATTAGAAGCAGTTAACTGGAGTATCAACATCCTAATAGGTACCCCATTGACAATTAAAAATATGACTACAGAGGAAGTATAGAGCGCAATATAACCAACTGTAGATCACTTCAAAATATTTGGGGGCATTGCATATGCTTATATTCCTGATCAAAAAGAGAAAGAAGCTAGACGACAAAATGTATTTTTCTCGGTGTTATAAATCAAATAAAAGCTTAAAAATTTTATAATCCTAACACTAAGAAAATATTGAGTAGTCGGGATTTCATCTTTGATTAAATCAATTTTTGTAGTTGAAAAAATTACATGGGAGAAAAAATTCCAGTTTTCCTTGATGGAGAAAATGACGAAGAAGCAATTAAGCCACAACAAAAAAGTTCCTGTTGTTTCTCAAGATATCATTATGGAAGTTCTGAAACTTTACCAGCTACGAATGGGCATATACAAAACTATAGTTCATTCAAGTTCTCCTCATGTTAAAAGAAGTCCATCATTGATGACAAATTACGAGGTAAGAGGAATTCATCCATTTAAAGATCCTCTCTCATTTTTCTATATTCTCAGATGGTAATCCAACAAATTTTTGAAGTGCCGTCAAAGATGAAAAATGGCGAAAGGTAGTGAATGACGAAAATGCAGCCATTGAAAAAATGATACATGAGAGCCTGTTGATCTACCATAAGGACATAAATGATTGTAGTAAAATGGGTCTATAAAACTAAACCGAACGAGAATGGGGATATCGACAAGTGCAAGGCACAACTTTTGGCAAAAGGCTACAGACAAGAATTCATGGTGGATTACTCAAAAATTTTTTGCTCTGCTTGTCAGACTTCATACTGTGAGATTGGTGATTGCATTGGCAACTCAAAATTCATGGGCTATTTCTCAATTGGATAAAAAGTTGGTTTTATACATGGAGACTTGGAAGAATAGGTGTTTATTGAACAACCTCCTGGTTAGGTTAAGATTTATGGAGAGCATAAAGTTTGCAGAGTAAAGAAGGTTCTATACGGATATAAACAAGAACATAGAGATTGGTATAGTCGTATCAATGCTTACTTTATAAAGGATGGATTTAGAAAATTTCTTAGGTGTGAAGATGGAGGGAAAATGTTGATTGTATGCTTCTATGTAAATGATTTTATTAATATGGGAAATGATAGACTTGTGTTTGAAAATTTTAAAAGCTCTATGATTCTTGAATTTGATATGTCTGACCTTGGTATGTCATATGACATTATTGACATAGAAATATTACAATCAGCCGACGGAATATTTGTTTCTAAAAAGAACTATGGTGAGAAATTTTAGCCAGGTTTCAAATGCAAAATAGCAATTCTGTCACTTACCCATTAGATGTTAGCTTGAAGCTTACAAAAGATCTTGGAGAAAAGAGAATTGATGACACTAAAAAATTGTGGGAATATTGATGTATTTGATAATAATGAGGGCATACATAACACATGATATAAGCCTCATCAACAGATTCATGGAGAATCCAAAAGAATTGCAACTTTTTGTTGCAAAAAAGGATCATTCACTACTTAAAAGATATTGACTATGGGTTGTTCAACAAGAAGGATGAAAATTCAAGACCAATTGGATTTTCAGATAGCGATTATGCTAGAGATTTAGATGATCGGAAGAGTACTTCAGGATATGTATTTGTGTAGAGTTTAGGGGCAATCTCACGGTCATCAAATAAGCAACCAATCGTCATTTTGTCAACAACTGAAGCTGAATTTGTAATTGCTACTGCATGTGCCTCACAAGCTATTTGGCTAAGAAATAATCTTACTGAGCTGAATTTTAAGCAACAAAAAGCAACAACAATTTATTGTGACAACAATTAAGCTATAAAGTTTCTCAAAAATCTAGTATTGTACAGGAGAAGCAAACATTTGATGTAAGATTTTACGTTTTTACGAGATGTTACTGAAGACAAATAAATTGATCTTATGCATCGCAGAAGCGAAGACCATTCAATGACATATTCACTAAATACCTCAAATATGCACAATTTGTGAAGCTCAGGTAATCACTTGGAGGTTGTACTTTTGTGGATGCGGCTCCAGGAAATTAAACTAAGAGTCTTTCAATTTAAGGGAGGGAGTGCAAAGAATTTTATTCAGTTGTTAATTGTATGTTTCAATTGTTAGTGGAGACATTTCTTCCTGTTTTCAGCTTATTCTAGTTTAAGTTGTTTTCCAGTTTCTAGAATTATAGTTTATCTCAATCACTTTATTAATTCTATTTTATCTCCAATAGTTAATATGTTTCGACGTTATATATATTAGGACTCTCTTTACCAGTTGAGTATATCGTTTATATACTGTAAAACACAAGCTAATAAATAATCAATTCATTCTTTTATATCGCTTTACTATTTATTTATCAGCTCCGAGCTTTTAGGTTTAAGTTATTATATGTGGCTTATTTACTTTCTTTTCCGTAGGAGTCCTAGAAGGTAGATTATTGCTTGGTTATGTATATAAGAGTCCTATTGTAAGTTGGTTTATACCCCTCCAGCAATAAGATGTTTTCTTTTCCTTGAATATTTAAGAGTCCTATTGTTAATAATTATAGTAGATGTTTGTATGATCTCTTAATAAGTTGGTACTTTATCAACTCAGTGAACTCAAATTCATGAATAATTGTTGTGTTATGATGCTAATAGAGGAGATTTTAGGTTCTACTTCTCTTCTATATAGCAATTCATTGAAAAAATCACCTTAGATGAATTTGAAGCTTAAAATCACTGAATCGCACTAGCAAAGAACCTGGCGTCTAGCTGCACGCAGTTTGTGTCTTGCCCGCTGGGATGGAGAAAATCTGTTTTAAGCACCAATTAGTCATTTGCGTAATGAAATTCCTGGTTGGTGTTCATCTATCCCAGCGCTAATGTTAATGAGAGAACTAGAGGCTGAAGTGATGATGCGAAGGCACTGCACAATTGTTAAAAGGCATTCTATCAGTACAACACAAGTCGATGAGTAGAAGGTGAAGGGGAAAAACTTTACTCAAGGAATAAAGTGATTTCTTTAGTAGGTTCCAAGATTAGAATATAGATCATGAATCTGAGCTACTTTATTCAACTTCTTCAAAGAGGTCAACTCTTAACTTCAAATTTAACTAGAATGCAACTCGATCATCTAAATCTCATCTTCAACCTCCAAGAAAAAGGTCAAATATGCAAATCAATTGTAAAACATGTTTAGACTTGTTGGAATCATCAAAGCTGATACGAATTTGTCCTAGCCGTGGTTAAATTTGAAATAGATATAAGTCGAACAATATTATATTTTAGTAAATATTAGACATCTAAGACTCAAAGTATCTATAATATGAGCACATTAAGATATAAATGTAAGATACATGTGCTGTCATACATAATAAAACAAAGATTATAATGACCGAAATCGACAAAGATGTAAGTAGCGTATAAATCAGAGGCATTTGACATGCTTGCTAATTTGGAATGAAATTGCACTTAATAGTCTCTTATATAGGTAGCTTGATTGATAATTAACAATAAAAAAATGATGAAAAAGTTAATGTTGATGCAAAACTAACAACAAGAGTATTTACTTTCCTACTTTCCAAAAAAGAAACAATAATATGGACGAGATTCGAGAAAGAAACTAAACAATGATCAAATGATCATTCTTTCTAAACCTAGTAACAAAACGAAATTTGATTTAGGTTGCAAACACGAACTTCAAGTCTGCCTCTATAGTTTCACCAAGGCTTCAGAAGCGCCACCCACCGTCTTGCAAAAAATAAAAAATCAATATCGGGTAATACACATACCAGAGAGAGAAGGGAGTAATGTTGATGTAAAGGAGGGAAATCGAAAGCCATGTGTAAAATCTTAATAGGCCAATGATAGTGTATGTTTAAATCATATTTGAGGGAAAAAAACATATAAGTGCTCATTGTTGTGACACTTAAATAAACTATATGAATGAGACACCATAAAATACCTATTTGAGCTCTCCATGTATGATCATGTTCCCTTTCCTAAGAAAATAAAAGAAGTTAAAACAATGCATGATCCTAATTTAATAGTTGACTATATCCCTCATCTTAAAGCTCATCGTACCCCAATAATATATATTCTAGAGGACATAAAAAAATAACTGATTCTCTTAATTTATATTGAAATCATTTCTGTAAACAACCATATATAAAATATGCGAAGCTTCAAGTTGCCTAATTATTTTCTCTGAACTAACATTCAACTAGCACAATGAACTTGGCGGAAACTTACCATTCAAAAAGTAATTTCTTCTTCTCTTGCAACTCTAAGATCCTCTCCTCGATTGTATCCTCAATCACAATCTCATAATCTTAGAGATTAGAAAAAACAATTAACTCTCTTCATTGGTATAGTTAGTTGAAGAAACACGAGCACGTACCTGACTGGCTTATACTTCCCTATTTGATGGATTATACCTTGGGCTTGCCTCTCAACAACAGCATTCCACCAAGGATCCTTCAACAAAACCTAGCAAAGGTCCAGAATAAAGTGGCACATCAAGGAATGTAGAGTACGCATTGACAAAGAGAGGAAAGGAAAATCTTACTTGTGATGCTGCAGTAATATTCAGGGCAAGACCTCCGGCTTTCAAGCTCATAAGAAATATAATGCAACTTGAATCGTTTGTAAGTTTTATAATTGCAGAATTTCATGCAGTGATAGTCATGGATCCACCTAATTTAACACAACTGATGCCCGACTGCCAAAATTGACACAAGACATGTTTTTTGCTGTTACAATGATGGCAACAATAGGGATAAGTAGCAAGCTGATAAAGAAAATATGTCTTACCTTTTGTAGAAAAAAGTGTAATAGATCCAAAAAATGACCTGAATTGGGTGACGAGAATTGCCTTTCCAGAACCATCTTTTTCAATCATGAACCTTATTTCTTCTCTCTTCAACCAATAAAGCAAGCAAAGAGAACGCTCTTACTACCATAATAGAGATATTCACAAGAAGAAAATTATACTTGTTTAGGACATAATACCGCAGCCCTTTGGACTCATTGTGAGAAGAAAATAAAACCATAAAGAAAAATATAAAAACAAGATAAGATATAGGTATTGATAGAAAACAAATTGTATACTAAAGCTTTTATTTTTGTGCTTCTTAGAAAATTATGACGACAAAAATTTTCAGTATACCTGAAGACCTAAAATCTTTGATTTTTGCTTTAGTTTTCTGATCATTTGCAGTGAAATCCAGGTAAATGATTAAGAACACGAAGGACATGAAATTTGTCCCATAACTGCAGTAAAACGTATCAGAGATGACTTTCAAAAGAATGTATGCAAGAAGTATCCTGCAATAATCAAAAGAGGTGCACATTTTAATAGGAAAGTAAGTATAAACTCAAAGTCAAGTTTTTTTTGAATAGTTCTTTGTGCTGATTTATTTGTCTTCAAATAAAAAATGGGTTTCATGATTTGAGATTTTAATCTAAAGATTTAAATTAAAAATTTCTCTCTAAATTGAAAGCTCAAATTACAAGACTATATGGACTGTATTGAGAAATTCGATACTCAACTTTAGATCTAGGCGACTAAGTCGAATTAGTCGGTCTCGTGGCTTGAGTTTAATTTTGGAGTTATCTATGGAAGAAAAAATCATGGGTTGGTTTGCAAGCATCGGGACTTACAAAGGAGAATACAGAGCAATTAAGTCAAGAGGAGGAATCTGTCTTTTCTAGAAATTTGTAAAATGGGAGCACCCAATTCTCAAGCTATCATAGGTGCTGGTGAATTTTTGGGCTTCAGAAAGTTTATGGGTAATGAAGATGGGGAAGACGACTTGGGTGACTTGAGAGAGGAAAATAATTAAATTTTTTACTATAATTTATTCTTTAATATTTTATGTGTCATTAAAACTGACATGGATTCCAGGTGTAATTTTTTTGTATTCACGCATATTACTCAAATGAAAAAAAAGTTTAAAATACTCTGTTTATTAAATTTAAGTGTTCATTTGACAAAATCGCAAGTAGAAGGGTTCAATTTACAATCTGATAAAAGTGCGAGAGTTCACAAGACCATTTAGCCTAGTATATATAAGCTTACATATTAATCTATTTTAAATATATATGGAATTTCTAACTTATCAATTTAAAAAATTTCATTATACAAATTCAAATTTTAATTTCTTTCATGTTCAAACGTAATTTCTATTTTAAATATTTTAACAATTTTTTGAATTTTTTCCTAAGATATATATCACAATTGTATAATCTATACAACTTAAATGCTTCATTTTATTATGAAATGCCTTTTATATATATTCTTATTTTCTTATTTAAATTTCCTTTTAATGTTGATTAAAGAACCAATGATTTATTATTTCGTGAATAAATTATTAACTAGAAGTTATTGAGTTAAGTGATAATGACAAATAATAAAATTCATGTTGGAATGTTGTTAATATTTTTAAGAACCTATTTTTCATTATTTTTATGTATGGATATTAATTATAAAAAAAATACTTACAAGTTAAATACAATTATTATTTATGACCGCGCGAAGCATGGGAAAATTACCTAGCATATATAAAAGATAACACTAAGTCCGCCTATGTGACGCCACCATAAACAAGGAATCAATTTGAATTTATTTTATTTCCAAAACTAGCCTTATACTTTCATTAAAAGGTGTGACTTTATGAAAAGTTGTGACTTTTACGAAGAGTTGTTACTTTTATGAAAAGTTGTGTCTTTATAAATGGTCGTAATCTTTCCCAAGGGCTGTAACTTTTCTAAAGACTTATAACATTTCAGAGAAATTGTGAGTATTATTTAAAGTCGTGACTTTAATGAAAAGTTGTGACTTTTATATCAAAAGTTGTAACTTTTTTGAAAATTTTTTTATGAAGAGTTGCAACTTTTATGAAAATATATGACCTTTTATAAAAGGTTGTGACCTTTCCGAAAGATTGTAACTTTTTCAAAGAGTTGTGACCTTTGGAATAAGGCATAATAATAATTTATTCACACTATCTATTGTTGTCTATAAATAGAAGGATTTCCTGGCACTACAATTTGTAGGTGTTTTTCCGCTCTAGGGTAGTCGAATTCAAATACATTAATTAAGCTTCTTATGAAGTTTGTTTCATTCCTCAATGTTTTCTTCCTCCTATATTATGGACTTAATATTTACTTTAAGACATAATCATTAATATAATTATGACAATTTTTTTTTGCTACTTTGATGACTTGTTTTAAAACGCTGTTAAAATTTCAGCAAAGATTAATGAAAAGTGATCTTCTCTTTTGTCTCTTTCTATAGGTTTCTTCGTATATACTAATAAAATAGATTTTTGATTGTAATGCCACATTATGACTCTTGAATCTCTTATTTCGTAACTCTTAACGTTGTTGAAATAGTTGAATTCTTTACATTTGGTTCTGTAGTAAATAAAAATTGTATTTCTGCCACTATTACTTTTAAGTTTTTTTTTGCCATAGGGCAGTCGAATTCAAATAAATTATTTAATCTTCTTATCAAATTTACTCAATGTTTTCCCCCTATTTAATGAAGCGTAATTTATTACTGTATGTCATAATTATTCGTGTATCTATTGCATTTTTTATTTGCTATTTTGTTTATTTTTTTAACTCTGTTAAGAATTTCAAAAAGGATGGTTGAAAATATATCTTGTCTTTTGTCCCTTTCTACACATTTTTTCATAAATATTTTGGGAGAGTTACTTGTGGGTTGTATTATATTTGATAGCACACAATTAAAAATATATGATAACTGACACAGAACCAATTATGATGTTTTCTAAAAAAATCAAGCAGATTGTTATCTTGCTTGCCACAATTAGTATATTATTTTGATTGTTTTTTCTTAGGTACAAAAAATTCGTATGTCATTGAACTCTTCCTAGAATATTAGTATAGAGACAATTAGTCCACTGTTGTGGTGACTAGTTAAATAATTTTTCATATTTCTTCATCTCTTCTTTATGGGCATAATAAGAGATCAAGTTTTCTTGCAATAAACAAATGTCCAAAATACACTATAACAAGTATAATTTTTATCAACAATAAATATGTACATTAACCAAGAGTGCTAGAGCCTTTACCGACTTTAATGAATTGTCACTAGATTAAATGTTGCTACAATCTTTACGATCATTTATAGAGAGTACCAATTGCCTCTGGACATACATATTTATCGATTTTATCGATAAATAAACTACTAATTGTTATTAAATATCATTTGTACTAGGGATATTACCCTCCTGACTTATTTTATTTTTCTTCGTGAGTGCTTTGAAATCAAGGTTATTTTTATTATTATTTGTGGATATTTATGAGTTCAAGTTCTCATAAAATTATGATGTGATATTTTAATATGTTATGTGTTGGTTTAGAATGTCCAGTTGTGAACCTTTCCATTCACAGTCCACCTATTTCAGGGTTAATAATTGAATTAATTTTTTTTTAACTGCATACTATAATCATAAAAATAAATATGGTTTAATTCAAAAAAAAAAGTTGTGGTCGGTGATATGAAACATAAATATTGATAATGGCTACTCTAGGACAATGAGTTAAACATGTATGATACTGTAACGACCTGTTTAGTCGTTTTGAGCAGCAGATTTTATTTCTGAAAAAACTGGCTGAGACAACGGACCCCACGACGGACCGTCATGGGCACGACGGACCGTCGGGGGGGTCTCGTTCCAAAACACTTAGAATTCTGAAATTTGGGTAATGAAATCGACTCTCTGAACTTCGTAACGGAATGGCAGGATGGACCGTCGTGGGCACGACGGACCGTCACACATTTTCCACAGAAATTAAGTCTCTAAACTTCGTGACGACATGGCAGGACGGACCGTCGTGGGCACGACGGACCGTCACAGACTCTTCAAGGAAATTGAGTCTCTGAACTTTGTGACGGACCTGCAGGACGGACCGTCGCAGGCACGACGAGCCGTCACAGGTTGCGTAATCCCAGGCTGGGTCGGATTCCTATTAATTGTTTTAAGGGGCGTTTTGGACTATTCTTGCTATAATTATAAAGTTAGTGGGTTAATATTAATAATTTAATTACTTGGGGGTTAAAAGAGATTACCTTGAGTTAATTAGTGGGTTAATTCCTCATCTTTTATACTTAATTATATGCTAATTAGGGTAAAAGAAAGAGGGTTTGAATAAGAAAAATAGAAAGAACAAAGAGAGGGAGAATCAATCAAGAGAGAGAGAGAGAGAGGAACGAAGAGGAAAGCAAGGATTTTGAGGATTAGCTTGCTTGATTTCAATTCTTCGGTGGAGGTAGGTTATTGTTTATGCTATTCGTAGTAAACTCTTAATAGCGAATGATATGTATTGGTAGTATTGTAAACCCTTCTATATGCTTAATTGTATGCTTGCATAAATGTGATTATATAATTGTGATAAAATAAGCATGATGAAGCTATTGAATCCTAAATCTTGAAAAACCCTAATCTACTTTGTTAATGATGATTCCTTGGTATAAAAGAAGGCTTGATGAACGAAAGCAGTGAGATTAGGGGATCGGAGTGTCACGTTCCGACACCAGGATAATAATAGAGGATCGGGTGCCACGTTCCGGTACCAGGATAGTATATGAGGATTGGAGTGTCACGTTCCGACACCAGGATAGTATATGGATCGGGTGCCACGTTCCGGTACCAGGATAGTATATGAGGATCGGAGTGTCACGTTCCGACACCAGGATAGTATATGGATTGGGTGCCACGTTCCGGTACTAGAATAGTATATGAGGATCGGAGTGTCACGTTCCGACACCAGGATAGTATATGGATCGGGTGCCACATTCCGGTACCAGGATAGTATATGAGGATCGGAGTGTCACGTTCCGCCACCAGGATAGTATATGGAGCGGAGTGTCACGTACCGACACGAGAGGAATAATGAATCTTGAAAGATGTTAATATACTCAATTTAATGAACCTAATTCCCAAACGAGTATGATGGGGAGGCGTGAGTCCTCATTGATGTGCTTGGTGTTGTGACCAAGAGTTATGGTAATTGTAAATGCCGCATGTTGAGTATTGTAGTTGATTTTATGATATTATCTATTATATACTGTTTTCTATTTTGAGTTGGCCGATGATATCTACTCAGTACTTGTGTTTTGTACTGACCCCTACTTGTATGTTTCTTTCTTTGTTATTTGTGGAGTGCAGCAAACGTACCGTCGTCTTCAACTCAACCGCAACTCTTGCCAGTCTTCATTACATCGGATTTCAGGGTGAGCTAATGCTTCTAGCTTGGACTGGACCTTCTTCTTCAAGTCTTGATGCCTTGAACTTCCGACATGGACTAGCTTTTTATTTATTTAGCTTCTTAGAATACTCTTAGTTTAGTAATTTGAGGATAGATGTTCTTGTGATGATGACTTCCAGATTTTGGGGATAATAATAGTTGTTGAGTTTTTAGAAGTTATTTAATTGATTTTCATTAATGAGTTTAAGTCTTCCGCATTATATTCTGTTATTATATTGAAATGTTGGGGTTTCGATTGGTTGGTTCGCTCACATAGTAGGATAAGTGTGGGTGCCACTCACGACACGGATTTGGGTCATGACAAAACTTGGTATCAGAGCATTAGGTTCGTTGGTCTCATCACACAAGAACGAGTCTAGTAGAGTCTTAAGGAACGGTAGGGAGACGCCTCTACTTTTATTTGAGAGGCTATAAGACTTTAGGAAAATTCCATTCTTTCTTTCTTTCTTTCGTGCTATTACTTGGATCCAATTGGTATCTAGGTGATACAAATTGGTATCTGACCATCTTCACTCTATTTCCCGGATTGTTAGAACTAGAGCAACAACGGTGCCAACACAAACACCGGCAAGACAGGATGCGTCTGAGTCATCTACTGGGGCTGTAGCTCGAAGAGGAGCAGTGGCAAGAGGCCGTGGAAGAGGTCGTGGGAGGACGTCCTCTAGAGGAAGAGGACAAACACCTAGCCCATCTGGTACTAGGGCGGTGACTCCTCCACCGACTGAGGAAGTGATAAGAGAGGGTGAGGAAGGGGAGAATGAACAAGTGCAGAATGAGGAATTACCACCCCAACCTACCCCAGAGATGATTAATCAGGTTCTTGCTTATCTTAGCGGATTATCTGATCAGGGCCAGACACCTCCACTGTTTTCTGCACCAGCACCTCATGTTCCGGAGGTACAACATGCAGCTATTGTGGCTCCCCGCATGGATGCCTTATTGGAAATAGGCACGTTTCCTCGTCTGACTACAGGGCCTATAATGACAAGTGATCAGCATGAACTTTTCAGTAAGTTCTTGAAATTGAAACCTCCAGTCTTCAAGGGTGCTGAATCGGAGGATGCCTACAATTTTCTGGTTGACTGTCATGAGCTACTACACAAGATGGGTATAGTAGAACGGTTTGGTGTTGAGTTTGTGACTTATCAGTTTCAAGGGAACGCCAAAATGTGGTGGTGGTCACATGTTGAGTGTCAACCAACAGAGACACCACCTATGACTTGGGCCTCTTTCTCTAGCTTGTTTATGGAGAAGTACATCCCCCGGACTTTGAGGGATAGGAAAAGAGATGAGTTCTTGAGCCTAGAGCAAGGCAAGATGTCTGGTGACTTTTGTGGGGAGCAACACTTATGTAGATTTGGTTATCTTAGAAATGGTTGACTTCGATGTAATTCTGGGTATGACTTGACTTTCTCCAAATTTTGCAATATTGGATTGTAATGCTAAAACTGTGACGTTAGCCAAGCCTCGGACAGATCCGTTAGTATGGGAGGGTGACTACACTTCCACTCCAGTTCGTATCATCTCCTTTCTTCGTGCTAAGAAAATGGTTAGTAAAGGGTGTTTAGCGTTCTTGGCACACCTCAGGGATGACACTACCCAAGTACCTTCAATTGAGTCGGTTTGGGTAGTCTGTGAGTTTCTGGATGTGTTCCCTGCAGATCTTCCTGGTATGCCACCGAATAGAGATATCGATTTTTGCATTGATCTGGAACCGGGTACTCGCCCCATTTCTATACCCCCTTATAGAATGGCTCCCTCTTAGTTAAGAGAGTTAAAGGCCCAACTTCTAGAGTTGTTAAGCAAAGGCTTTATTAGACAAAGTGCATCTCCTTGGGGTGCTCCTGTTTTGTTTGTGAAGAAGAAGGATGGGAGTTTTCGGATGTGCATAGACTACAGACAACTGAATAAGGTAACTATTAAGGACAAGTATCATCTTCCCCGCATTGATGATTTGTTTGATCAGTTACAAGGTGCTTGTACCTTCTCAAAAATCGACTTGAGATCTGGTTATCATCAATTGAAAATACGGGCAACGGATGTGCCCAAGACTGCTTTACGGACCAGGTATGGGCATTATGAGTTCTTAGTGATGTATTTTGGGCTTACGAATGCCCCTGCCGCTTTCATGAGCTTGATGAATGGGATTTTTAAGCCATATTTGGATCTCTTTGTCATCGTATTCATTGATGATATATTGGTATACTCAAAGAGTAAGGAAGAACATGAGGAGCACTTGAGAATTGTATTGGAAATGTTGAGGGAGAAAAAGCTTTACGCCAAATTCTCCAAGTGTGAGTTTTGGCTAGATTCGGTGTCCTTTTTAGGACACGTGGTTTCTAAGGATGGAGTGATGGTGGATCCATCTAAGATTGAAGCAGTGAAGAATTGGAAGAGACCTACAAATGTTACAGAGATAAGGAGCTTTGTTGGTTTAGCTAGCTACTACCGCCGATTTGTCAAGGGGTTCTCTTCTATTGCTTCCAAATTGACAAGCTTGACTAAGTAGAATGTCCCATTTGTTTGGTCGTATGAGTGCGAAAAAAGCTTTCAGAAGCTCAAGACCTTGTTGACTACTGCACCAATTCTTACCTTGCCAGTGGAGGGCAAGAATTTCATTGTTTATTATGATGCATCCTATTCGGGTTTGGGTGCAGTGCTAATGCAAGAAAAGAATGTAATTGCTTATGCTTCAAGGCAATTAAAGGTGCATGAACGTAATTACCCGACCCATGATTTGGAGTTGGCCGCGGTAGTATTTGCATTAAAGCAATGGAGGCACTATGTATATGGGGTTAAGTGTGAGGTCTATACGGATCATCATAGCCTACAGTATGTTTTTACTCAGAAGGATTTGAACTTGAGACACAGGAGATGGATGAAACTACTGAAGGACTACGATATCACAATCTTGTATCATCCGGGAAAAGCTAATGTCGTGGCAGATGCTTTAAGTAGAAAGGCAGGAAGCATGGGAACTCTAGCTCACTTGCAAGTTTCTAGACGCCCATTGGCTAGAGAAGTTCTGATTCTGGCTAACGACCTTATAAGATTAGAAGTAAATGAGAAGGGAGGATTTTTGGCTTGCGTGGAGGCAAGATCTTCCTTCCTTGACAAGATTAAGGGAAAGTAGTTTAATGATGAGAAATTGATCCGAATCCGAGATAAAGTGTTGCGACGAGAGGCTAAGGAAGCAACAATCGATGAGGAAGGTGTGTTGAGGATTAAGGGAAGGGCATGTGTACCCCGCGTTGATGATTTGATCCACACTATTCTTACAGAGGCTCATAGTTCAAGGTATTCTATACATCCTGGTGCAACCAAGATGTATCGTGACCTAAAGCAACACTTTTGGTGGAGTAGAATGAAGCGTGATATTGTTGATTTTATTGCCAAATGTCCAAATTGTCAACAAGTAAAGTATGAACACCTGAGGCCTGGAGGAACACTTCAGAGAATGCCCATTCCGGAATGGAAGTGGGAGAGAATAGCAATGGACTTCGTGGTTGGTCTTCCAAAGACAATGGGTAAGTATGACTCTATTTGGGTGATTGTTGATAGGTTAACTAAGTCTGCTCATTTCATTCCGGTCAAGGTGACTTGCAATGCAGAGAAGTTAGCCAAACTTTACATCTCGGAAGTGGTGTGATTGCATGGAGTTCCACTTTCCATTATATCAGATAGGGGTACACAGTTTACTTCTATATTATGGAAAACATTGCATGCTGAGTTGGGTACTAGGTTGGATCTGAGTACCGCATTTCACCCTCAGACCGATGGTCAGTCTGAGCGAACGATTCAACTGTTGGAAGATATGCTTCGTGCATGTGTGATAGAATTTGGTGGCCATTGGGATAGCTTCTTACCTTTGGCAGAGTTCTCCTACAATAATAGCTATCACTCAAGTATTTATATGGCCCCATCTGAAGCACTGTATGGGAGAACATGTAGGTCTCCCATTGGTTGGTTTGATGCATTTGAGGTTAGACCTTGGGGTACTGACCTTTTGAGGGAATCGTTAGATAAGGTGAAATGCATTCAAGAAAAGCTTTTAGAAGCTCAAAGTAGGCAGAAGGAATATGCAGATCGAAAGGTTAGAGACTTGGAGTTTATGGAGGGTGAGCAAGTCTTACTGAAGGTTTCGCCCATGAAAGGGGTGATGCGGTTTGATAAAAGAGGTAAGCTAAGCCCAAGGTATATTGGACCATTCGAAGTACTAAAACGAGTAGGGGAGGTGGCTTACGAATTAGCCTTGCCTCCAGGGCTGTCCGGAGTGCATCCGGTATTTCATGTGTCTATGTTGAAAAAGATACCATGGGGATGGAAACTACATCATTCCTTGGGATTCGGTTTTGCTTGATGAGAATTTGTCTTATGAGGAGGAGCCTGTTGCTATTTTAGATAGAGAAGTCCGCAAGTTGAGGTCAAGGGAGATTGCATCCATCAAGGTTCAATGGAAGAATCGACCAGTTGAAGAAGCCACTTGGGAGAAGGAGGCAGATATGCAAGAAAGATACCCATACCTGTTTACGGATTCAGGTACTCCTTTTCGCCCTTGTTTTTCTTCTTGTGATCATTCGAGGACGAACGATGGGTAAATTGGTATCTATTGTAACGACCTATTTAGTCGTTTTGAGCAGCAGATTTTATTTCTGGAAAAACTGGCTGAGACGACGGACCCCACGGCGGACCGTCATGGGCACGACGGATCGTCGGGGGGGTCTCGTTCCAAAACACTTAGAATTCTGAAATTTGGGTACTGAAATCGACTCTCTGAACTTCGTAACAGAATGGCAGGATGGACCGTCGTGGGCACGACGGACCGTCACACATTTTCCATAGAAATTAAGTCTCTGAACTTCGTGACGACATGGCAGGACGGACCGTCGTGGGCACGACGGACCGTCACAGACTCTTCAAGGAAATTGAGTCTCTGAACTTTGTGACGGACCTGCAGGACAGACCGTCGCAGGCACGACGGGCCGTCACAGGTTGCGTAATCCCAGGCTAGGTCGGATTCCTATTAAGTGTTTTAAGGGGCGTTTTGGACTATTCCTGCTATAATTATAAAGTTAGTGGGTTAATATTAATAATTTAATTACTTGGGGGTTAAAAGAGATAACCTTGACTTAATTAGTGGGTTAATTCCTCATCTTTTATACTTAATTATATGCTAATTAGGGTAAAAGAAAGAGGGTTTGAATAAGAAAAATAGAAAGAACAAAGAGAGGGAGAATCGATCAAGAGAGAGAGAGAGAGGAACGAAGAGGAAAGCAAGGATTTTGAGGATTAGCTTGCTTGATTTCAATTCTTCCGTGGAGGTAGGTTATGGTTTATGCTATTCGTAGTAAACTCTTAATAGCGAATGATATGTATTGGTAGTATTGTAAACCCTTCTATATGCTTAATTGTTTTCTTGCATGAATGTGATTATATAATTGTGATAAAATAAGCATGATGAAGCTATTGAATCCTAAATCTTGAAAAACCCTAATCTACTTTGTTAATAATGATGCCTTGGTATAAAAGAAGGCTTGATGTACGAAAGTAGTGAGATTAGGGGATCGAAGTGTCACGTTCCGACACAAGGATAGTAATAGAGGATCGGGTGCCACGTTTCGGTACCAGGATAGTATATGAGGATCGGAGTGTCACGTTCCGACACCAGGATAGTATATGGATCGGGTGCCACGTTCCGGTACCAGGATAGTATATGAGGATCGGAGTGTCACGTTCCGACACCAGGATAGTATATGTATCGGGTGCCACGTTCCGGTACCAGGATAGTATATGAGGATCAGAGTGTCACGTTCCGACACCAGGATAGTATATGGATTGGGTGCCACGTTTCGGTACCAGGATAGTATATAAGGATCGGAGTGTCACGTTCCGACACCAAGATAGTATATGGAGCGGAGTGTCACGTACCGACACGAGAGGAATAAAGATAATGAATCTTGAAAGATGTTAATATACTCAATTTAATGAACCTAATTCCCAAATGAGTATGATGGAGAGGCGTGAGTCCTCATTGATGTGCTTGGTGTTGTGACCAAGAGTTATGGTAATTGTAAATGCCGCATGTTGAGTATTGTAGTTGATTTTATGATATTATCTATTATATACTATTTTCTATTTTGAGTTGGCAGATGATATCTACTCAGTACCTGTGTTTTGTACTGACCCCTACTTGTATGTTTCTTTCTTTGTTATTTGTGGAGTGCAGCAAACGTACCGTCGTCTTCAACTCAACCGCAACTCTAGCCAGTCTTCATTACATCGGATTTCAGGGTGAGCTAATACTTTTAGCTTGGACTGGACCTTCTTCTTCAAGTCTTGATGCCTTGAACTTCTGACATGGACTAGCTTTTTATTTATTTAGCTTCTTAGAATACTCTTAGTTTAGTAATTTGAGGATAGATGTTCTTGTGATGATGACTTCCAGATTTTGGGGATAATAATAGTTGTTGAGTTTTTAGAAGTTATTTAATTGATTTTCATCAATGAGTTTAAGTCTTCCGCATTATATTTTGTTATTATATTGAAATGTTGGGGTTTCGATTGGTTGGTTCGCTCACATAGTAGGATAAGTGTGGGTGCCACTCACGACACGGATTTGGGTCGTGACAGATACAATCAGTTTTACATTTTTAAACATATAGATGGTACGTCATACTATAATAAACGTAGATAGATGGAGGTTCATAAGAAATAAGTTGAAGATTTTCCATTTTAATTTAGCTTATTATGTTCTGGTATGAACGTGATGTTCCATTTTACTTGGGGGTGTTGTCGTTCGAGACTTTTTTGTCTCTTCTTTATTGTCAGATGTTGTTCTTTATAACTATTTGGAATGTAGAAAATTTCATTAATTTTGATCAACTATTTCTATGGAGATTTTCTTTAACTTATTTCTTACACTCGAAATCTCAATATGACTCCTAACTTCTATAACAAAAATAATATAAAAAATACAGAGCATTAAGATTTTTGAGGAACGCTTTGCCTTAAAATAAAATGTTCATGACAATATAGGGTATATATATAAAATAAGAATATTATTGAATGATGATATGTGAGCTTAATAAAATAGTTTAGTCCCATGTAAAGCACGGGTAATTTACAGAGTACCAAAAAGATAGTGTAGGAATTCAAAGCATATTTCTTAGGTTGTCAAGCAATGAGGTACGAGAATTTAAATCATTAAGTCCACAAGTTTCATGGAAGTCCTTTTATGTGTTTAAAGACATTCCAAAAAGCAAATATTGAGGTCTTTCAAATTGTGTTGGAAATGAATTTGTAGAAGCTCATGCACTTAATGAAGAATCGAAAAACCTATTCAAAATATCCTTTTTCAAAAGATATTGTAGGTGTAAATGTGGAAAACTATGGCCACATTAAGATTCGAAATATCCACCATATAATCTACAAAATATTAATGTAGTGCAAATATGAATTCCATCAAATCCAATTTTACTGAAGGGGAAGAGGATGAAACTCACAACTGGATCTTTTATAAGATCAGGACATAAACTGCATAATTGTTCAAAATTACTTGTGCTTCCACTTCTATCCACAAACAGTACTTGAGTAATACACAAGGTAGGGATGATCAAGTGCCTGTTGTTTGATCAAAAATAAAATCAATCAAATATAAGAAAAACATTTCTCGCTATTACTTTTGAGGTAGAACCATGCATAGATTATAGGAAGTCAAAGAATTTTGAACTATTTATTACTTTAAGGAGCTAAAATTGTTAAGGAAATTCAAGAGAGCCAAGGCATGCTAAAAACAACTAATAAGTTGATGATACAAGACACTAATTAAGTCAATTCTTTCTCTTTTTCTTGTGTCGTATTTCTTTATTCATGGAATTATAATAAGAAATATAAAATAGGCACTTCCATTTTGGTACCCAAATATTGTATTAACTTTTACTCCAACTTTAATTCAATTACCATGATGTAAATACATCTGCGAGAAACATCAGGATGGGAAATAAATCCACCACCAAATCATAACACGTGGATTCGATTGACAAAGGAAATAAAGTAGGAAAGGATCACAGTCGGGCGCCTTGGTAGGGGTTTCTCATGGGTAATATTACACTTTACAACAATAAAAATAATATTATACCTACTGTAATCTAACAAATAATATATATTACAAGTCAAAAAAAGTAAATACTATAAAAAGAAATGAAGAAAAAAAGATTAATCAAATTGAAAGAATGCTAGTACAAAATCGATCAAGAAAAAAAATAAGGTAAAATAATACTGAAGAAAAAATGTAAGTGGTGAAGGAAAAAAATTTAATGAAAAATGTTACATAAATAATGGCTTGAGGGAGGATATCTAAGGAAAATGAAAGCCAAGAAATTATGGAGCACAAATTATTATCTCTGAGTTATGCAATATTGAAAGATTTATCCCATTAACAATATCAATTATTTATTTCAATTCTTCAATGCTTTTACCTCAATTAATGTAGAAGTACTGATATAGATCTTCTAAAGAAAAAAAATAACTTTAGATTGATAGTTCGAAGTCTACAATAAACCTATAAAAGAAACATTTATTCATAACTAAAACCAAATACAAGTAGCTATCAATACATAATTAAGAAGAGTTCATATTGAAAGCATGATATCCATGCCTGTGTCATGCGTATGAGTAGATCAAAAATGTCAGCGTAGTTATTCATCAATGTACTATATGGAATGTATCTGCACCAAAATACATTAGGAAGAAACAATATAGTGATAAGAAAAAGAATAACGTACGCTTATTCTGGCTCTAATAATTTACTATTTCACAAGGTGAAATAGCTAGTTTTGAGCATTTTCCACACACAAAAAAGGTGTAAATGGATGTTTTTTAGGATTTTCAAGAAAAGAAACATTTATAGTTAATGATGATTACTTAACAGATGGAAACTAGGTGAAACATATATCATGCAAGAATGTAATCCAAAGACCAGGAAAAAAACAACATAAAAGAGTAAGATCATAATCTCTAGCGTTAAAACAAATTCAATATGAAATAACCATAAGTAGCGAATGGCGATAACAAAAAGGCCAATATGACTTTCATGCAAGAAAGGTAGTAGTTGCATAAGTACTAACAAAAATAGATAGCAAACACATTTAATTTTGCCCGACTTTCTTCGCGTATTGATGTGTAGTAATCTTCTTCGTTTGCATACAAAGACTCATTGAGCAAGGTAACATAAATGCAAAAAGAAGCAACATGCAAAATAGGATAAAAAATTAACTACTCTAGCATTACATTAATCTGGAAAAGAAATCAGTAGCCCTTCCCTTTTTAGTACGTCTTAGCATTATCGTTTTAAAAATTTTGTGTTTCAACAAATCCATCACATCTCTACCAAACCCATGATTTCCTTCAAACTATATGGGCGAGGAAATATTATAGAAACATAAGATGTATCAGTGTCTCCGTAACAACATTTTTTTTTATCATAAATAACATGAAGCACCAAAATAAGTATATCAATTTGATGACTTACTCTATTCCACCAGGAGAAGTGCCGATTAGATTTGTGGTGGAAATGTGCGAACATGAATGAGCTAAAATAAATACAAACAGAAAAAATATACAAGAGATGTCAAAAAGATGAAAAATTAAAAAAAAAAACTCAAGGAAGAAACATTAACATCAAAATCTCTGGTGAATATGACCAAATAATATAATTTTTCAGCTATATGTTTCTCTCTCTAACCAAGTTACATGCAAAGTTAAAAAATAAGATTTTAGGTCTACCTATGGTCGAGAGTTCTGCAATTACAATCTTTAATGAAATAGTACGAGCAAGGATTAATTTGAATAAAACGAACTTGTCCAGAAGTAACGATGTATTTGTTTCAGAAAATGAAGATGTTTATTATGTTAGCCACAAAAGAACATTAATCACAAAAAACTTACAAGTGAGTACAACTCTCCTACATGGTTCTGGAGGGGTGTACCACTTAAGATCCACTTAAAAGAAGATTCTAGTGCAAGAGTAACTCTTTTAGTGTTGCTGCATATATCCTTCACACAATGGACATGTGCCACAAAAGTGCAATCCGCTAGAAAATTATGGATGAAGGGTTTTCATCAGACACAAACAATATATAACGAAACCAACAAATGTGAACTTTGAACAACCATACCCCTAGGTACCTTCTTATTGTAGAGTAGTTAGTTATGTGTACAGAACCTTACCCCTACCTTGTGAAGGTAGAGAGCTTCTTTTAGATAGACTCGTGGCTCAAGTAAAGTATATCAAGCAAATCTATTATTTTTTAAGAGAAGGAAAAACATAATAATTTGATTTTATTTCGTTATTGAACAAGTAGGAACATTAGTTTGATAAAGTACCAAAGAAAAATTTATGAAAGCAAAACTACTTACTTCATTATAACACTGATATTTATAGAGTTTTAAAATAAATCGACTCCTAAGGATAAGATTAAAAAACTAAGGATAAGGATAAGATAGAAACTAATTAACTGCTAAACAGTAAATAACTATCCTAACTACCCTACAATAAAGAGAACTTGGACTGATGTAGTTCTTATGCATATTTCAAACACTCCTCCTTGCTTAAGAGCTGCAGGATCCAAATTTTTGCCTGAGAAGTAGAAATTTATTTCCTGATAATGGTTTGGTGTAGATATCAATCGGTTCTTCAGTTTAGCAATAGAGAAGAATCACCAAAAACTTTCCTCAACCATAATCCTTTATTCACTACTGCTGTGGCAGCCACAAATTTTTCCTCTGCAATGGATCGAGACACAATGTATTGCTTCTTTGAGCACCGTGAAAACATACATGTTCCAAGACTAAAACAATATTCATATGTGATCTGCGGATCCACCCCCAATTACTATCAGCATACCCAAGTAGTTTCAGATTTATTCTTTTCTTAAACTTCACACAATAATTGATGGTACCTTTGATGTATCTGACGACTTGTTTTGCTTGTTTTAGATGCACCTCACTAGAACAATGCATGAACCTTGATAGAATGCTTACAACAAACAAAATATCGGGACTTGTAGCTGTGAGATACATCTAATAACCGACTAAGCATCTAAAGTACGTTTCCTCAACTTTTTCTGCTCCATCATTTTTGCTTAATTTATCTTTTTGGTTCATAGGAGTACTCATCTCCTTGCAATCTTACATGCTGAACTTTTTGAGAATTTCCTTAGAATATTTCTTCTAGCAAATGAAAACTTCATCCTGTCCTTGATTGATTTCCTTACCAAGAAAATAAAATATTAGACCAAGATCAGTCATCTCAAAGGTTTGCATCATTTCTTGTTTGAAATCCTCGATATGACTTGTATTGCTTCTAGTATATATTCCACATATATAGACACAACAATAATATCAATGCCATGATTCTTAACATAAAGAGTAGATCTTGATAGACTCTTTTTAAAGATTAAGACAATTAAATTGCATTCTATTCGGACATACCAACACCGTGGTGCCTGTTTAAGTCCATAAAGTGCCTTTCTTAACCTTTAAACTTTGTCCTCCTTTCCTTTCTTCACAAAGACTTCAGGTTGCTCAACATAAATTTATTCTTGAAGAAAGCCATTAACGAATGCTGATTTGACATCCATCTGATACACTTTCCAACCCAATTGTGCAGCAACAGTAGGAAGTAACCTGGTCATGTCAAGCAAAGCTACTGGTGCAAATGTATCAAATAATCCACACCAAAATTATGGGAATACCCCTTAATTACATGTCTTGATTTATGTTTATTCACTGAACCATCTACATTATCTTGGTTCTAAAGATCAATTTCAACCCAATTATCTTTCTATCTTTAGGTTGATTAACAAGGTCCCAAGTCATGTTCTTCTCAATCACTAACAAATCTTCTTTCATTGCAGCCACCCATTTTTCATCATTATTGGCTTCATTGTACGTTTACATACTGCTACATTTCACCTCTGATATATATTATTGAGTTGTCGAATACCTTTGACTGGTAAATGATCCAACAATTCATTCTGCCGTGACAGTGAAATTTCTTCTCAAAAAACTTGGTAGGAGACTTTTCTGCTTTGTCAGAAGTGTTAAAGACACATTTCTTTGAGTCTTCCCAACCCAACTCTTCATTCTCTATAAAATTCACAGCTCTACTAAAGATTATATTTTCAGTTTGTGGTTGGAAGACTTTATATGCCATTGAAACCAAACAATATCCAGTAGAAATGCCTGGGACATATTTTTATCTAGTTTATCTCGTTTAACCTGAGGAATGTAGGAAAAATAGAGACTACCAAAGACTTTAAGAAAATTTAACGATGGTTTAAATCCATGCCAAGCTTCAAATAAAGTTGGGCCCTTCGATTCCTTTGTGGGAAGCGTATTTTGAAGAAAAACTGATGTATTTGAAGCCTCTGCCCAAAATTTCTATGGCAAGTTCTTTTCATGCAACATCCATCTGGTCATATCCATAATGTATCTGTTCCTTCTCTCACTTACTCCATTTTGCTGTGGAGCATAGGGAGTAGTAAGCTGATGATAAATCCCTGCTTCTTCACATAATATGTCGAACTGGTAAGAAGTGTATTCCTTTCCATTATATTGTCATACAGACTGAATTTTACAGTTGCGTTCATTTTCTAATTTTGCTTTGAACTTCCGTAAAATATTAGAAGCCTTTGACTTATGATTGAGAAAATAAAGCCAACGCATGCGTGTTATGTCATCTACAAAATTAATATAGTAAAGACTACCATTTAATGAAGGAGTCCTTTGAGGTCTTGCTATATCAGTATGAATTAGTTGCAATTTTTGTTCGAGGTTCTCCTAGTTGTCTTTTGAAATGGAAGTTTACTTTGTTTTCCATATTGACACGCAAGACAATTTGAAGAATGTACTTCTAAAATAGGAAAATCCTTAACTATTTTCATTTTTCAAATTTTAACCAACCCTTCATAGTGATAGTGTCTGAGTGTCTTGTCCATACTTTTGCAACACTTTCTTTTGCTGGAAAAAACAAAATGCTCCTCCTTAAATGGATCTAATGAGAAACTTTTGCCTCCCATTATTACTTTAAACATTGCTGGATTTGAAGCATCCTTAATCAAGCAATGATAATCTTCAAATTTTAACTTGTAGCATTTTTCCATGAATTGACAAGCACAAAGTTTGATCTATGTCAAGTAAATAAAGCACATCAGAAGTTGTTTTAGTACCAAAATTACTTTAAATAATAATGGTTCCTTTCCCTCTTACAGGAAGATGGTCACCATTACCTATTCTGACTTTAGTAATGGTCGTGGGGTTTAATTCCTTGAAGAGAGACATGTCATTTTTCATATGATTAGTGCATCCACTACCAATCAGCCAACACTCTCTCGATGATCTGCTTGAAAAACATGTAGCAAAAAAGAGTTGATCTTCCTCCTCACCATCAACAATTTTAGCCTCTGCTGCTTATTGCTGACCGTTGTTCTTGCAAATTACAGCTTCTTCCAAAAGTTGATTGCATTTACTACATTTAGCATCAGGCCTTCTCCAACATTTATATGGTGGATAAACTTTCTTACAATGCTTACAAGGAGGATTACTTTTCTTTGAGTGTTCAGTCTTTGTAAGTACTTGTTGAAATGTCGTCACCATTCTTCTTGTTCTTCTTCTTTTTGTTTTTGCCTCAATCTTGAGGCTTGGAAAACAATTCTCCCTCTTTGAAGGTGATCTTGGACAGATCCTTTATGTTTCTAAGGTATTTATGGTTGCTTCAAATCCTTCCGGCACAGTTACCTGAATCTTTTCAAAATACGTGAATAATTAATAAACACGGAACCGAGCAATCTTACCCTATTTTCTATGTCCAAGAGCCTTTATGAGTAATCTTTTATGGTTTCAGTTTGTTTCATCTACCACAACTCGAAATCTCTTATAAGATTTAGCACTTATATACCTCTGATCTTTTCATCCCTTCATATTCTGACTTGCGATAGTTCCAAATGGCTTTGGCTGTCATTAGAGACATAATTCGAGTTAAGCTTGAAGAAGATACTACTGAAAATAAAGAGGTATTTTCCTTTGATTTTCTAGTTTTCCTATCTTTATGGTTTTTGATCTTTGCAATAGTATGATTGTTAGGCAACATAGGAACTTCATCATCCTATTCGACTACCTCCCACATATCCATGGCTTCTATATAAGTTTCCATCATTACCGCCCAAATCTGATAGTCATCACCATTAAAAACAGGCGGTGCCATTATAGAAAAACATGATTATGCTTCCATGATTGAGAAACTCGTTTTGTTGATTAAAATCCTAACATTGATGAAATACCCATGGATCCCTCAAGAAATAAATGCTCTGATACCAATTGTTAGTTTTCACAAAAGGAAAAAGATAACAATCTGATTTTATTTCGTTATTGAACAAGTAGGAACATTAGTTTGATAAACCAAAAAAGAAAATATTAATGAAAGCAAAACTACTTACTTCATTATAACACAAATATTTATAAACTTTACAAGTAAACTAACTCCAAAGGAAAATATTTAAAAACTAAAGATAAGGATAAGATAGAAACTAATTGAGTGCTAAACAGTAATAACTACCCTACAATACAGAGAACTTGGACTAATGAAGTTCTTATGCATATTTTTAACAAAAACCAAATATGTGGGTTGCATTAAAAAATAATTGCCTCATCCAAAATAATACTATTCCACATCATAGAGTGCAAAATCATGATATTTTTCCTACTCAATGTCCATTGTGGAGTCGGTAGTAATAATAAAATCATACTCTGTGAATCTCTCGATATCGTTCTCCCCGTTGGCACCATGGTAAACAAGAACTTTTTTGTGCCCTATAGTGGTAAAATCGGTCAATCTCAATGATCCATTGAATCAAAGCAACAACAGGTTATTATACACGGGTTCCTTTCACTGCTTGGAGAACAAAAGGGCCAGGTGAGAGCATATTGGAATAAGAAATTGCTTGCCTTAAATCATGTTTAGCAAGCACAAGAGCCATGGCTTGCATAGTCTTCCCTATCCCCCTATCATCACCAAGAATACCACCTCTATCTATAGATTGTTCTTACTTTAACGCCCAAGACAACCACTCTTTTTTGCATCTAAACAAGGGAATTATCAAATCAGATGGCTGCTCAGCAGTTTCAATCATAAACCCATTTTGACTATTGAATTCCAGATAAAGTGTATGGTTTTCTTCCATCCACCTATTGTTTTCTTCTTTCCATATTTGCCACAACAATATATGGTCACCACCCTTTCCTACATCATTCATTACACAATTTTCTTCTATTGGTTCTTCATTTATTTTAATACTTTGTTTACCCTTAGTCAATATGTTTCCTTCCTTGTTTTATAGTGGGCAAAATTGTTTCTGCAGTTGATTCAATATCAGCAACTCCAATAGCTTGGTCTTCATCTGCATAGATGGTTAAACCAATACTCACATCATTAGCCGTCCTATTTTTTGAATTAACATTCAAGTACAACCACATGATTTACATTATATACAACATATAGTGGATATATATGTGTCTGAAACACGCCATCTCAAAAAATTCTTCATCACACACAAAAAAAAGGACAAATTTTAAAACAAATAGGCCCACTTATTTCTAAGGATGGGAACAAACTTGCAATATTCTTATTAGGAAATATCATTCTCCCCAATAATAATTGACAACCTCATTTAATGATCTTTTATTTTTTCTCTCTATTTATAAGAGTTGTGTCTTGTTAATTATGCATAGTAAGGTGGGTATTTGACCAAATATCTTGTTTACCCTAGATGAATACAAGTATTGACCCAGATACAAGAAGAAGTTTAAAAGCTTGCCTTATTTTCATTATTATAGTTTATTACTAGTGATTTAATGTGCTCTATCTATGTTTTTTAATTACTTTGTGCTTGATGAGTAAATTGATTCATCAATCCATTTGGATTGAATTCATAAAGGTGTTCAATTCATCTTAGACCTAGCTAATAAGGAGAACATTGGCCAAGTTCATATTATAAGGTACTCCCAATTTATAAAGAGCTAATGTGGGACTATAATATTTTTTAATATAAATTCAATTAATTATAAACCCATTTGGTCCTTCATGAAACAAATAGTGAGGGTCAAACATTTATAACAGTGGTGTGTTGACTATTTTCTATTCTCTAGGCACATGTTATCTCAAATAAAAACAAGAACCGGAAAACACTATCACAAAATTTGGGAATAATAAACTTAGTGTCATTTCATGATGTTTGAACCAATGATGTCACTCCCTTTGACTACTATATCATCCTACTACGGGTTGGATAAAACGAGCTACTTGCAAGGAAGTCATTTTCATGATTTTCAGTACCTGATTTTTATAGAAAAAAATATTTTTGACAAGCAAAAACATGAAAAAAATTTAAATTCTTCCATAACAAAGACACCATAAATATTTGATATCAAGCAAAACAAATGCAAATCATATTAAAATAAACAAGTTGTATGATAGAAAATAGAAACACTAGAAGAAAAGGATGGGTAAAAGAACGATTTTTTTAGAGAACCTTTGGTCGAAGATGAGGAAGCATAAGAATACATCCTCATTTATAGACAAAATAACTACTACAGATTATTAGAAAAAATTCCTCAACAACTGTGACCACCAGAGGGAGTGTGAGAGAGAGGGAGAGAGAGAGGGAGAGAGAGGGAGAGAGAGATCGAGAGAGAGAGATTGAGATAAAGGTTTTAAAATATTGGTTATTTGACTATATCTAGGTACTTGTTATCTCTAATAAACACAATTACCGGAAAATTCTATCATAAAAATTTGGAATAATTCAGTTAGTATCATTTCATTTAATGTTTGAAGCAATGATGTCACTCCCTTTTACTACTAAATTACCCCACTATGGGTTGGATATATGAAATCCTTCAAGGGAAGTCATTTTCATGATTTCAGTACTTGATATCTAAAGAAAAAAAATATTTTTAACCAACAAAAACATGAAAAAAATTTAAATTCTTCCATACCAAACACACCCTAAAAAATCGATTTTACTTGTTCGCTCAATAAGATTAAATAAAAACTAATGCAATTCACTTCAAAATAAACAAGTTGTATGATCGCATATAGAAAAACCAAGAAAAAAAAGGATGAGTACAAGAAGGAAATTTTGAACGAATCGTTCGTCGAAGATGAGGAAGGTCGAGAATGGATCTTCATTTAATACACAAATTACTACTGCAGATTACCCTCAACAACTGTGACCACCAAAGAGAAAGAGAGAGAGAGAGGGGGGCCTAGGCACCTATTATCTTTTATCAACACAGGTACTGAAAAACTCTATCACAAAATTTGGGAATAATTCATTTACTGTCATTTCATTTAATGTTTGAACCAATGATGTCACTCCCTTTGACCTCTTTATTACCGCACTATGGGTTTGATAAATGAACTCCTTGTTGGGAAGTGATTTTCCTGATTTTAGTGCTTGATGTTTCTAGCAAAAATATTTTTAACAAAAAAAACATGTAAAGTTTTAAATTCTTCCATACCAAAGACACCCTGAAAATTCTATTTTACTTGTTCACTCAATAAGAATTAAGAAAACAATGCAAACAATATCAAAATAAACAAGTTTTATGATAGAAAATAGAAACACACACACACAAAAAAAAAAAGATGAGTATAAATGGATTTTTCGATAGTATCGCTTGTCGAAGATGAGGAAGGACGAGAATGCATCCTCATTTTATACACAATTAACTACTACAGATTTGTAGAAAACTCCCTTAACAATCATAACAAGAGAGTGGTTGTGTGTTTTGAAAAAAAATAAGTATGCAGTTGTGCGGTAATAAAGCACTTTGTATCCATATTCAATAATGATAAAGAGTGTGGTAAAAATATTTTGTCTTAAACTAGATTATTTCGATTTTAATAATAAAAATTTGATTAAGTTTTAAGTTAAAGTGCTTATGTCTTCGACAAGCACTTATATTGTATTTGATGCCAATTTTAACAAATAAAATTACTTTATTTACAAATTCTCTAATATTAGAGAACAAGACTACAATGCCACTGAGATATCAATGAGGCTTTAAAAGTAATGACTAAAATGCTTCAAATTGACTTTTTTTTTATGTTATTGTTGTTACATATGATTTGATAAAGTATTTTTAGAACTAAACTTAAGCACCTCTGCGATATTGAAATGCAGTAGGCTAGAGTTGATAGATATAGCTGACACTAATTGTATTGACATAGTCAGTCATTTTTTGAAACATTTATGAATTTACCATTTTCCACTCCGATATCGATCCCGCATCTTTTATAAATAAGTTTGGATGTTTGTTTCGTAATATTTTGTTACACCTCATATCCAAAACAAACCAAAAATGTAGATATTAAAAAGTTGCAGGTGCCACCGTGGAAGACAACTAAGGACCATCAATCGACTTACGATCTGTATGTTAGCTCTGTCGATGGGCCAACCAACTTCCTGTCATCAGTTGTGAACGTTGCTCAACCAGTACGTACCGTTAGCCAGCTCGATTGATGGGACAGATACCTTTCAGTCCTCAGCTGGGAATAACAGTCGACCGGTACGAACCGTTAGTCAACTCCTTCACTAGTTCTAATAGATTTAAAGCAAGGGGTATTTTGGTGTTTTACTTGTTCGTTTGGCCCCTAAGCTACGTCATTTATGTAAAATCCCAAAATGAGTTGGGAGTTCTGGAGCCTCACTTGTGGCTATAAGCTTGTTTACATGTTAATAGAGAGTTTTAAAGTATGCATGAGTGACTTGAAGTCATTTGGAATTCAAACAACAAGAGATGACCAAGACGTTCGACGACTAGTCACCAAAGGGGTCTTATGTGTTTTTATGAGCTTTTATCTTTGTTATTGTATTATGAAGTCCTTATATGATCAATAATGATGGTTATAGGCATTATGTTGAGCTTTCTGAAGTTTGAAAGTCAAACGTCCAAGACTTTCGAAAGTTAGCCCTTGAGACATGCATGTGTATATCTTGAGTATGCCTAGCATGATTGAAGGTGTTGCATGTTATGGTTTTGGGTGAAACTGATCTGGAAGGTCCTTTAAATGTTAAGGTGTATATTTACTCTGGAAACGCCTGGGTACTACTCCCCAAGAGTCCCTCAAGAAGGACATAAAGGTTGTCGAGACATTGCCTTGGCAGTGTCAATCGACTCAGGCAAATGATGTCTCGTTCAGTTGACTGACACCCCATCAATTGGGAGGCGTCGATGGATACTTATCCTGGGGAAGTCTCCGACAAAGAATAACCTAAGACCCAAAAGACAGAAGCCACAGACGGTCCATCGATGGGCCAACGTGGCGTTGATGGATGACCATCGATACTGGCTTCAGTAACTTCCATGTACGCTTCCTAATAATGGGGTGAATGGGAAATTCACCCCGCGTGCTAACCTGACCTTAGGAAGTTTATTTACCAATTTTTTGGTATATTAGGTTGTATAAAAACGTGAATAGCCTATACCCAATCTTCCATTCAAAAATCAAAACCTCCCTCTCCCAAAATATTCTCCATTGAATGTGAAGTTCAAGGTCAGCTTGTAGATGGGATTTACATAGGTTCTTCACCAAATTTTAGTGGGTTATTCATCTAATAAATGTATGGTGATCCTTCATCTCTAGTTATCCTTACATCTAGAGAGTTAATCTCAAAGTTTTCGAAGAAGTTTCATGATCAAATCTCTTCTTCTTCAATCTAGCCATGAATTCTTTCTCAAAACGTTTTTAAATTATTCCCAATGATTAAATGAAGTTAACATGTTGATTGTAACATGAATATTAATCCAATGGCATGATGACCCCATGCTCCCTTCAAATTATCGATATAGCCTATGTGTGGGATTTGTAATCTTTTATGTATATCGATTGAATTATGATTCAAGTACGTTGAATATTTTATATCTACTTCCTAGTATATGCATTGATGGTGAATTTTGGATGAGTGACCACAAACATGAAGGTTTGAAGGTTTTAATTAGGCTAGTACAAAATGTAGTATTTTGTGATCTAGATGCTAGCATGCTTAATGTGAGATTCAATTATGTTAAAGTGATGGTTAGCCACCTCCTATCTTGTATATGGATTAAGAATTATATTTAATGGATCCAATGTGGATCAAGTCTTAAAGATTTGGTTGTATTGATTCATCATCTATTGTCTTCTATTAATTGCTAACGTAGTTCAATCTATCTCGACTATTTGATAATTGACTTATGATTCTGTATAGGGTTAATTGTGTTTTTTCTACTGCCTATAATGTGTTCTGATTTTGAATTATGTATTGTTGGTCCAATATGTATTGAGTATTGAAGAATTGATCTATATTTTCCAATTGATTGTTAAATCATGTTATTCACTATAATCTCGAGTTTATGGAAATTGTAGTAGGATTTTGTTTAGGTTATGATTTCTTTAGCTACTGCCATACATGTTTATTTTTGATGAACTATTATTGATGATCAATGCAAGTTAAAGTGGTGAGTGACCCATATTACTCTACTTCTTAACGATTGATAAATGTAGTGTATACACAGTAATCTTGACTTTATAGTACATGAATGTAGTGTTTCGTTTGTGTAAATATAGTTGTACCTACTTCCCTATATTGTATTGTGATAAATTAAGGAGGTTAATCATTGATGATCCATGTAAGGAAGAATTTGTAGGAGATCAACTCTGCTTCACATTTTATAAATTGATGATGTATGGGACATAATATGATCTTAACCTTATTATGATTAATGTATTATTTCGATTAATTTAGAATATCTTTAGCTACTTCCGTAGATATGAATTGTTGATGAAATTGGGTATTGGTCATTGATGACCAAAAGTTGAAAATATTGGTAAGATTCCTACTTCTTCTACTTTTCTTGTATGTATTGGTAGTTGATGAAGTTTTGTATGGCATTGTGTGGCATGATCTACTTATGGTGGAGGTATTTACTTTATTTTCAATATATATGTGATGTGAATATGTCCGAACAAAATTATACTATGAACATGTGTTGGTGATGAATTACCCTATGTGAAGTTTATGCCTACTTTCCTAGTCTAGCTATGATCTAGGTTCTGTTGCTAATGTCATGAGCATGTAAATGGTTATGTTAATTCTATGTGTACTTGCTTCCTACTATGAGGTCTTATAATGTTATATGTGAAATTAAACTAAGATAGGTGCATAATAACTAGAGCTTGTTGTAAGATGTTATAAGTCATGAATAAATGAGTATTGTGATATGCGATCTATTCTATGATGTTGTGTATCATTCACTAGGATGACTAGATTGGTGTATAAGTATGGTCAAGGGTATGGAACCTTGTCTATGCATTGCACATGTGTTCTTTGATACGATAGTTCCTAGGTTGGTCTTCCAAATTCTTGAATAGGATTTTATGAACTTGTTAAGAAATATGACTCATATGCTATGATGTTAAGTATAAGATATGATGAAGTATGAATGTGTATAGTGTCTTGGTGTGTTTATATGAAAGGATTTCTCATATTTCTATGCCTATAGACTTATGCAATTATATGAAAATGTGTGACATTTATTTGTTATGTGAAATGTTTTATCACACATAAGTATACACACATATGTATGAAGATATAGACAACAGAGGGGCCTTGAAAGGTGTTCTCAAGTGTACCCTAAACAAGATTGGTCCTTACATATTCTATGTCCATGTAAAAGGGTTTTTCACATGATATATTTTGATGAACTCTCATCTATGACCTATGAGCTAAGCATATGAGGAGTCAATCTCCTAAAGCCTACATTTCATAAGTAATGTTAATAAAAGGCTTTTCAATAAAGGGAACTTAGATTAGCACAGAGTGAACTTGAATATGAGGGGTGTCCCTTCACATTGTAGAAAGGTAAGTAACCATAATCCTCATGAGCTGGATAACCACATTGCCTCAATATCCATAAAGAGGGATTCCGTAAGTGAATAAGCATAATTCCCCATTTGGTAAAAAGAGTGTTTCCACACGTACCTATAAGTTCCATAACTATGCTTGCCACATAGGATCTAGCAAGTGACTTCACTTGTATGTTAACATGTGTTAATGTTCTATCTTTGTTAGGTAAGAACACCTTCAATTGGTGTAAGGCTCTACAACACCAAATTTCATGTTTAGCACCTGTAGACACGTAATTATTGACCGAATTTAAGTTTAACACCAATATTTAGAGCATAAATAATTTTATCAATCTAAATTAAATGTATTTTAGCTTTTTATTATATTCATTAAGTATATTTAAAAGATATAAAAATAAACAACATAAATATAATTTTTATTAGATAAGTTTATTTTGATTGTTTTAAAAAAAAGATACATATATATATATATATCTATATAGATATATATATATAGATATATATATATATATATATATTACATATATTATTTAAACAAACTAATATTTCTTAATATTGTTTTTTTTAATTACCCATTTAGCTTTTATTTATTTATTTACTCAAAGCAATTAATAATTTTATAATTATCATTTATATATATATATTTAAAATTTTTAAAAAAAACCCACACAAACACAAACCCACGATACCACTTATCCACTCCCCATTGCCCACTTCCCCCACTCACACACACGTACACACTACTAGATAGACACAAAAACATATAAAAAAAAGGACATCAGAAAGACAAAAAAAAAAAGAAAAAGAAAAACACTAGAGAAAAAAGAGAAAAAACACACAAGAGAAAAAAGAACAGAAAGAAAGAGAAAGAGGAAAAAAAATCTGTAAGTAAAAAAAAAGAAGAAGAAACAACAAAGAATTTTTTTTCCAAGAACACACGTACAAAGAAAAACACAACTAAAAATAGTGGAGTTCGAGGTTTCAAGTTCGTGGTTCCAAAATTTTTTGTTTTCGTGAAATAATTTCCACAAGAGGTAATACTAATTTTATTTTGTATCAGTTTTATGTAATGATAATGTGAGAATGAAGTGCAATATATATTAAAATTGTTAAATTTTGCATGTGTTTAAACCATTAATATTTATTGATGATGTTACATGAAGTATGTTCAAATGTTCATATCAACTTTATGTTTAGATCCTTTGTATAATTATATTTAGTGTGAAATTATTATAACAAACCATGATTTATTTTATATTTAAATAACCCATAGTTTATTTTATATTTAAGTAAAATTATTGTCTAAGTCATTTAATTTTTAATATTTAGTTTGTAATGATAACATGTTTAAGCTATTATGTAAATATGTTAATTTTAGTTGGTGGAATTTTCGTTCAATGTTAGTAACGTAAAAAATAAATCGAATAAAAATGGAAGAAAAAAAATATAATAATAATAATAATAAAAAGAAAAAAAAAATGTTAAAACAAAAACAAAATGTGAGAAAGGGCATAATAAAAAAGGGGAAAAAAGAAAACAGAAAAAATAAATAATAGAAAAAGAAGTATAAAAATAATAAGAAAAAAAATATGCAATTGAAGAGGAGAGATTTTTTTTTTTTTGAAAGTTTCTTTGTCCAAACAAAAAAGTAAGGTTGAATAAAAAAATAAAAAAAACCTTGAAATTACAAAAAAAATAATAACATAAAATATTAATAATAGTAAAAGATGAGAAGGTAAAAGAAAAAAAGAGCGTAAAAAAATAAAATAGTAACAAACGAAAAAGTAAAAATAAAGAATATCTTATTTTATTCTGCTTTGTTTGATTTAATTTATATGCCTATATATATTTTAATTAAAGGGCATAGATTAATAAAATAAGGTAGTTTTTAATATATTTAAATAAATTAAAGAATGAGGGTAACTACATTTGTTTTAACCACAGAATTTTTAAATAATTAGTTTAAGTCATAAAAGTCCATAAAGCTACCGTGCTAGAACCACGGGACTCGAGCAATGCCTAATACCTTCCCCTCGGTCAACAGAATTTCTTACCCGAACTCGTTCGCAGACCAAACAAAGAGTCATTTCCTTTTGATTAGGGATTAAACAAAAAGGTGACTTGGAACACCATAACTCAATTCAAAGTGACGACTCTGAAAAAGCCAAACTAACCCCCTAATTAATTACATCACTTAAATTGGAAAAACCCTTGCGCCGCTGCGCGAAAAAAGGAGTGTGACATCTCTGGCGATTCTGCTAGGGAATTTCTAGAATTCAAGCTTGTAAACATGGACTTCTACATGATTTAGTTATGTATTTACGTACTTATCGATTTGTGAATATTGTGTTTAATATCATAATATGTTATTTGCTTGATTATTTACCCTTTTGATGATATGTTAACTTTCATATAGCTATCTTTCCTCTCGCATCTATCTGAGTCTTCTGAGATACATTATTCGGAGATGCGATTACGCTCCCGAGCCATGAGATACCAGAGATGCGGCAACGCTCCTGGGAAGGATTCTATAGTAACACATGTCTTAGGATGGGAAGGACTAACAGTGAGGCCAGAAAGCCCTGTTACTGGTAAGCTGTCCCTTCTCGACTCGAGTAGTCCGCTCCTTTTATGGCCAGTCTAGACACCTTCCCTATTAGATTGTTTACCTAGTAAAACAAGCCTCAACAATGACTATCCCTAATAGGATTAGATTTATCTGCATCATGCATAATGTTTAATTAATGGGGAGCTCGATACAAGGGTCGAGCCTGTCTAGGAGAAGTATCCCTACTTAAGACTATCATGTACATTATTTGTGTTATTTGTTGCATTATTGGGAAGACTATACAAATGTTGTTCGGCTTTAGATGAATGAATTATAATGAAAAATTAATTATAACGAAAAATACTAAATTAATGTTTTGACGTAATCCTTTTATTAAACACATTTTTTCTATCAAAATTCATATTTCTTTTGGAAATAGAAAAATCTATTATTACCATCAAAGCTTTTCTATATATATATATAAAAAAAAAGATTGAAAATTTAATCATCAAAAAATAAAATACAATCGAATATATTAATATTTTTAGTTTTGGAAAAATTTTAAGGGCTATTTATATATATATTTTTTTCTCATCCTTCATTTAATAACTATTTTTTAAAAAATAAAATAAAAAAAATAAGAATAAAAAAAATACTTTTTTATGTGTGTGTGTATGTGTATGATTATTTTATTTAAAAAAATCATAATAAAAAATTTGCTTTTTTTTGTGTGTGTATGATTTTTACTTATTCTTATTTAAAAAATATATTTTATTATAAAAAAAAATTACTTTTTTTGTGTGTTGATTTTTCCGTTATTCTTGTTAAAAAATATATATTTCATTAAGCCTAGTTTGTCACTATCATTATATAGGGAAATATGAATCCATATGGAATGGGAGATAAGAGACAAAGAGAGGACCAATCACCTCGATTCATGATAGTGGATAAGGCCCCGACACTCTTGAAGACATGGTATGAAAATATGACAAACCATGGACGAGGAATGGTGTTCAAACGCTTGGGATTTCTACGAAGCCTTTTGTATGTTGAGCCAGGACGGGATTTGATAGAAGCAATAGTGCATTTTTGGGACCCGTTAAGGAATGTATTCCGTTTTTCTGGTTGTTAACTCACCCCCACCCTTGAGGAGATAGGGGCATTCATTGGAAAGGGTAAACATCTTCACAAAGAAGAGCCTATGATACCAAAACATATTAATGAGAGGAGATTTCTAGAATTGCTGCATATAAATGAGAATGATATAGGTGGTTGTCTCGTTAATGGATGGGTTCCGTTAGAATTTTTGTACAAAATATATGGAAAAAGTGATGGATTCGAAGTGTATGGAAAGAAACTCTGTAATAATGGGTGTCGTCTGACCTTGGAAGCACACTGTTATGATGCCTTCGTGGTGGCTTTTTGGGGATCATGGTATTTACAAATGAGGGAGGAAAGATTAGCATGAAATTAGCTGCAGTCATTACAGCTTTTGAGAAAAAGCCTAATATCACCCTCGTACCAATGATTCTGGCAGACATCTATCGTGCTTTAACTATTTGCAAGGATGGAAAAGACTACTTTGAGGGATGCAATATATTATTACAACTATGGATGATTGAACACATTCGTCATCACCCTTATGCGGTGGACTTTAAAGTAGAATGGAATGATTATATTGGAGGCCACAAAGAAAGAATCAAAGATCATAGTTTTCCGATGGGTATTGAAGCTTGGAAGCAACACCTCAATAATCTGACTGCTGACAAGATTGTGTGGAATTATCATTGGTTTCCCTCGGCTGAGGTGATATACATGTCTACTTTTCGATCATTCATTGTCCTAATGGGTCTTCGAGGTGTCCAACCTTACATGCCACTTAGAGTCCTGCGAAAACTTGGGCAACGCCAGTTTCTACCACCTAATGAAGATATGCGTGAATTCATGTATGAGTTTCATCCCAAGATACCTTTAAGGAAATTAGAGATATTTAAGATTTGGGGGGATGCATACTGATATACTGTGGTTTCACGGTATAATTAATACTTTTTCCTTAAGTTTAGTGTGTCCGAAAGCCTTTTTGTGCTAATTTTGATATAAGTTTCTCTTTGTTTTGCAGGAAATCTGTCCAAAGCTGAATGCGGAGATTTTGACCGAAAAAATGCAGAAGAGACCACCTACGGAGCTTATGACGGTCCGTCGTGCCTATGACGGTCCGTCCTGCAGGTTCGTCGTGAAGATCAGAGAAGTGATCCCAGTACCCAGATTCCAAGAGTTGAAGTATTTTGAAACGAAGACCCTCGACGGACCGTTGGGCCTATGACGGTCCGTCATACTTGCCGTTGAGGGGAATGAAGAGAGCAGCAGAAGAAATTGCTAAGTATGGGACGACGGAGTCCATGACGGTCCATCGTGACCACGACGGTCCATCGCGTGGTCCGTCGACCCAGCCGCGTTTTGGAAGATTTCCGGCAACTAGAATCCTTGTTTAATTAGGTTTTTATTTTTTATAAATAGTTCGAAAAACCTCATTTTTAGGTTAGACTCTGCTAGATTAGACATCATATTATTAGACTTTGTGTATTACTGTTTGATTTTTGGAGATTCTTACAAGTGATTTTTGGTGATTAATCAAGCAAACTTTCAGATTTTATTCTTTCTCATTGAAGTAAGTAAATGAATTCTTATTTAATATATTTGAATATTGTGTTTATGGCTATGAGTAACTAAACTCCATAACTAGGGTTGTGGGAACCATAGGCAAATAATGAGATAAACCCTAGCTAAAATAACAATTCTAGAATAGTGTCTTGCATGTATTAGTAATTCTTTCGCTTAGAAGTCTTTTTAACGGATGATCAATGTTAGAACTCGCCTTAATGCTACTTGCCGGACCAAGGAGGTAGATAATAGGAAAATAATTATTAACATAGATTTAGTGTATACTATCTAGTAGGCTAGTATTGATTGGTACGAGGTAATAACTTAGTCAAATATCGAATACGATGCTTAATATGAGGTAAAGACAAGGGTTAGGAAAGCAACACACGTAGCCGGACCAAGGTGCGGAGTGAGATTTTCTAGATGCCGGACCAAGGATTTAGAAATACATAACTTATCACTTTGCATGCAAGATACTAGGAAAGAATTGTTATAGTTAGAATTATCAAGTTATGAACCTGTGGGGAACACGTAAACCCTAGTTACTTAGATTAATTTATTAAAATTCAACTTTCAAAACTGTTAAGTGTCTCTTTCAATTTCGTTAGTTATTTTTACTCATTAGGAAATACAAACCCCCCTTTTTATGTTTTTACTTTCTAAGGAAGTCATCAGCCGAATAATAGTAATAACAAGTTGAAGTTAAGTCTAGACTATTTTCCTCATGGGAACGATCCCAACCTCACTAGTTGGGTTATTTACTTGACGCGACCGCTTTACTTCTCATTTGAGAAGTAAGTTTGAGCGTATCAATTTTTTGGCGCCGTTGCCGGGGAATTTAGCTTTTAGATTAACTTGAACTTATTACTATAGTTTAGTTGATATTTTCTTGATTTTACTTTGTTTTATTGTTTTTGATTTCCTTTCAGAACTATCCTCCTTGTATGCCAAATACACGGAGAGGAAGAGAACCATTGTTTCCCTACGATCGTGAGTTAGAGCGTACACTGCGCAACATGAATCAAAATTTGGGAATAAATGATGAGGATCCGAACCAGAACATCCCTGATCCAGTGGATGTTCATGGTCAGATGTTACCCGACGCTGCGGGTTAACATCAACAGAGGGGACAAAATCCTGTTCCACGGCCCCAAGCATACTATAGAGGGTATGATAACATAGCAGACTCGGATGGGCCACTTGTCTTGCCCCCTCTACCCACAGGCCACACTTTTGTTGTAACTAGTAGCCTGATGCAAATGCTCACTGCCAGAGGTTTGTTTTCAGGGCTACCTTCTGAGGACCCACATGCCCATATAGCTAAGGTAAGGGCAGTGTGTAAAAGTTTTGTGGGGAGGCCTGATTGTGATCTAGATGTAATAGGTCTCACAGTGTTTCCTCTCTCACTGACGGGAGATGCTGCTATGTGGTTCACTGAGCTCCCATACAACTCCATCTTCACTTGGAACAAACTACGAGATGTCTTCTTAGCACGCTACTATCCGGTCTCCAAGAAATTAAACCACAAAGACAGGGTGAACAACTTTGTGGCACTACCAGGAGAGTCAGTTAGTAGTTCTTGGGATAGATTCACCTCATTCTTGAGAAGTGTTCCAAATCACCGTATTGATGATGAGTCACTGAAGGAATACTTCTATCGGGGACATGATGATAACAATAAAGCGGTATTGGACTCTATAGTAGGTGGATCTTATGGAGAATGCCCTTATGCTGAGATTGCTGAGAAATTAGAGAAAATCTCCCGTAACAACAAAGCTTTGAGTACTAGGAAGTCCGATACAGGGAGAAACACCTTCACAGTGCAGTCCACTCACAACCCAGCCACAGATGATATTCGTGAAGAAATGGCTCAGATGAGAACTGAGCTTGGGTTGGTACTAAAACATGTCACTGGGGGTGCAGCAAAGATTAATTTAGTCAACTACATGGCTAAACCACCACCTCCAAAAGATGAGTATTATTATGAGGAGGATCCCTATGCAGTAAATGAACAGATGGGGGGTTTCCGACCAAGTGCCCAAGGCTCTAATCAGGAGAATTGGCGCCAAGGTCAAGGGAACCAAGGTCGGAACTATGGTAAATACAATCGTGAGGGTCATTATGTCCGAGATGGAAACTACAATCGCGACAACAACTTCAACAGGGGTAACTATGGTAATAGAAACGACAGAAATGGACCCTATATTCCTCCTCAAAATCGTGAAGTTACTCCTAGGGATGGTGGAGGTAGTATGTCGCGAGTTGAGGATATGTTGCATAAAATGATGAGGAGGTTCGATGCTAGTGATGAGCATAATAAAGAGTTGAGGAATGATTTAGCGGGTATTGGGCAAAAAATTGATACACATGCAATATCGATTAAGCAACTTGAGTTACAATTGGCCCAATTATCTGCAACTGTGAAAACACGGCAACCGGGCACTCTTCCTAGCAACACTGTCCAAAATCCGAAAAATGATGGACATTGTATGGCAATTACTACTCGCGGTGGCAAGCAAACCATTGACCCACCTATGCCATCAAATGAGAATAAGGTGGCAGAAGATACTGATAAAGTGGTAAATGTTGATGCTGATTTAGAGGATAACATTGCAAAAGATGCTGAAGTACCTAAAAAGGTAATCCTATGCCTAGGCCACCACCCCCATTTCCTCAAAGATTAGTGAAAAAGACCGAGGATGGCAAATATCGGCGTTTTATAACAATGTTGAAGCAACTTTCTATCAATGTCCCTTTGGTAGAAGCTTTAGAACAAATGCCCGGTTACGCCAAGTTTATGAAAGATCTGGTCATAAAGAAAAGATCGGTTACTTTTGAGGATGATGATAGAATGCAGGTTGTAGTACTATGTCTACAAGATCTCTGGTCCAAAAGAAAGAAGATCCGGGTGCGTTCACTATTACTTGTACAATTGGGCTATTACATTTTGCGAAAGCATTATGTGATCTGGGGGCAAGCATAAATCTCATGCCCCTCTCGATTTACAAGAAGTTGGGTTTGGGTGACCCAAAGCCCACTGCGATGCGGCTATTGATGGCTGATCGAAAAGTAAAACGGCCTATAGGGATACTTCATGATGTGCTAGTAAAAGTGGAGTCATTCATCTTTCCGGCTAATTTTGTTATTCTTGATTGTGAGGTTGATTTTGAAGTGCCTATTATCCTTGGGAGGTCATTCCTTGCTACGGGAAGAGCCTTAGTAGACATGGAAAAGGGGCAGATGAAATTTCGGTTGAACAATGAGGAAGTGACCTTTAATATTTGTAGATCCATGAGGCAGAGTGGTGAGCTCCAATCGGCATCTGCTATATCCTACAACATGGGTGAGACATTTGAGACACAAATAGAAGAACGTCTAGGTGTCGAAGCATTAGCGGCAGTGATAATGAATTTTGATAGCGATTGCATTTAAGAGTATGAGTCATTAGTCGCGGCTCTTGACCGAGGTGATGTTCGGTTTAAACCGAAGAAGTTTGAGCTTGATATGAAAAATCGCGAGTCCCACCCGCGAAACCATCGATTGAGGAGGCTCCAAAAGTTGAATTAAAAGCTCTCCCACCTCATCTTAGGTATGAATTCTTAGGAAATGGTGACACTCTACCGGTAATCATTGCATCAGACCTGGATGAACAACAGGTTCAGAGTTTGGTGAAGGTACTAAAAAGGTTCAAAAGAGCTATTGGGTGGACCATTGCGGACATTATTGGGATCCCTCCTGGTATTTGCTCTCATAAAATCCAACTCATGCCGTATCATAAGCCGAGTATTGAGCACCAGAGACGCTTGAATCCTCCTATGCAAGAGGTTGTGAAGAAGGAAATCATCAAGTGGTTGGATGCCGGAGTAATCTATCAAATCGCCGATAGTAGTTGGGTATGCCCGGTTCAGTATGTACCTAAGAAAGGGGGAATGACTGTGGTCCCCAACAAAAAGAATGAACTTGTTCCAATGAGACCGGTTACTGGATGGAGGGTGTGTATGGATTACCGTAAACTGAACTCATGGACTGAAAAAGACCATTTTCCTATGCCCTTCATGGATCAGATGTTGGATAGACTTGCCGGAAAAGGGTGGTATTGTTTTCTTGATGGGTATTCGGGGTATAATCAGATTTCTATTGCACCAGAAGATCAAGAGAAAACCATTTTCACTTGTCCATATGGGACTTTTGCGTTCAGAAGAATGTCGTTTGGGTTGTGCAATGCACCCGCAACCTTTCAGAGATGTATGTGTCAATATTTTCTGACATGGTGGAGGATACTATAGAAGTTTTTGTGGATGATTTTTCTGTGGTTGGTGATTCATTCGAGCGGTGTTTGACAAATTTATCTGAGGTTCTTAAGAGATGTGAAGACTGCAATTTGGTACTAAACTGGGAAAAGTGTCATTTCATGGTGAAAGAGGGTATTGTGTTGGGTCATCGCATTTCAGAAAAGGGCATAGAGGTTGATCGAGCTAAAGTTGAGGTAATAGAGAGACTTCCCCCGCCGATCTCTGTGAAAGGTGTGAGAAGCTTTCTTGGGCATGCAGGTTTTTACCGGAGATTCATCAAAGACCTTTCAAAGATTGCACACCCATTGTGCAAATTGCTGGAGAAAGAATGTAAATTTTGTTTTGATGAATCATGTCTTAAAGCATTCGGTGAGCTAAAAGAAAAGTTAGTGTTTGCGCCTATCATTATTTCTCCGGATTGGAACAGTCCATTTGAGGTAATGTGTGATGCTAGTGGGGTGGCTCTTGGTGTAGTATTGGGACAGAGAAGAAACAAAATCCTTCACCCAATTTACTATGCTAGTAAAGCCCTAAATGAAGCTCAGAAGAACTACACTGTGACTGAGCAAGAACTCCTTGCAGTAGTCTTTGCTTTTGAGAAATTTTGCTCCTATTTGCTAGGTACTAGAGTTATAGTGCATACTGACCATTCAGCATTGAGATATTTGATGGCGAAGAAGGATGCGAAACCTAGGCTGATTCGTTGGGTATTATTGCTGCAAGAATTTGACTTCGAAGTGCTGGATAGAAAAGGGACTGAAAATCAAGTTGCTGATCATTTGTCTCGTCTAGAGGATGAAGCTATGAGAGAGTTAGGGGATAAGACTGACATTGATGATACTTTCCCCGATGAACATGTATTGGCAGCTTCACAAGACTTGATTCAATGGTTCGCAGATTTTGCGAACTATCTGGCTAGTGATATTGTTCCATCAGACTTGTCCTTTCATCGAAGGAAAAAGTTCATGTACGATGTGAAGAAGTTTTTTTGGGATAAACCATACTTGTATAGGAGTTGTGCCGACGGGATTATTCGGCGTTGTGTGCCAGAATGTGAAATGTTGAGTGTGTTGGAGGCATGCCATTCTTCACCTGTTGGCGGACATCACAATGGTATCCGAACCGCTCACAAGATATTACAATATGGTTACTATTGGCCAACTCTTCATCAAGATGCTCATGGGTTTGCTAAAGCATGTGACAAATGTCAACGAGATGGTGGTATTTCAAGAAAGCAAGAGCTCCCTCTAAACCCCATTCTTGTGATTGAGTTATTTGATGTTTGGGGTATTGACTTTATGGTCCCTTATGTGAGTTCTCATGTAATGAAGTACATTCTAGTAGCAGTTGATTATGTATCTAAATGGGTCGAAGCCATAGCCCTCGCAAACAATGAAGGGAAGAGTGTCACTGCATTCTTGAAAAAGAATATGTTCTCCCGTTTTGGCACCCCAAGGGCCATTATTAGTGATGGGGGCTCCCACTTCTGCAACAGATTGTTCAAGGGGTTATTGGAGAAATACAGGGTTCGCCATAATGTGGACACTCCTTACCACCCTCAAAATTTTGGGCAAGTTGAAGTATCGAATCGGGAGATCAAACAGATATTGTCCAAA